>JAQZBX010093196.1:0-12657 GCA_029593785.1 Cabassous unicinctus
GAGGAAGCCAAAAAGCCTGAACCCTGGGCAAATGTCAGCAGCTGTCTTGCTCCAACACGTGACAATGGACTTTGGTGAGGGAAGAAACTTATGCTTTATGGCTTGGTAACTGTGGACTTCTACCCCAAATAAATACCCTTTATAAAGACCAACCCATTTTTGGTATTTCACATTAGCACCCCTTTGGCTGACTAATACAAATGGCTAACTGAAGAACCCTATATCTATTAAAGAAATTGAACTTGAAGTGAAAACATTCCCACAAAGAAGATTCCACCAGCCTATGATGATATATGTAACAACATGGAAGAATCTTAAACTGCTGTGCTAAGTGAAAGAATATATGATTCCATTTATATAGTGCCCTGGAAGAGGCAGATCTATAGGGACACAGGGGTGTGCTTGTAGGACTTGGGAGTGGGGGAGGAGATAACTATTAAAAAGCAGGAGGGGCCCCAGAGACAAACTGACCACTCCCTTGTGGAGCCTGCTCAGACACAGTTGACATTTGGGGAGAGAGAAGCAGCGTAGATAACCTGCTCTCTGGAATATTATTTGAGAGGAGCTGGGGAGAAGAGGGGCTGAGGAGAAAAACCTCTCCAACTTCTTCCCTTTCCCATTCCTGAGGACAGGAGCCGTCTTCCTCTCACTCACCTCCTTTCATTGTAGAAGTTCTGTACAATTAATTACTTAGGCCTATTTAAGACATTTATATAGTTCTTATCCGTTTCTCTCTCTGATCATTCCCTCTCATTTTTACAATCCCCCAGACCTCTCTCTGAGCCTAGACAGTGACAGGAGCCTGAGTTTTATGAGGGGAAAGGGCAGAGTTCCCTCCTCCAGATCCCCCGACCCCCCCACCATCTCCCCACAGCCCTGGCTCCCCTAGATGCCGCAGCAGTTGAAGGTGAGGCAGTTGAAGGTGAGGCGCCAGGGCAGCCAGTAAGGTCGGGAAGTCTGTTGTCTTAACACCCCTCTCCCCCACCAACAACATACCCCTCTCCACTCCCAGGCTTGGCTGGTGAAAGACTTGGGGGCAAGGAATAAGGGAAAAGGTACAGTTTGGTTTTTGGTTTCTCTCCCCACTGCCCCCCCATGATATCATGACCTCACTTAAGTGGAACACTATATCACAGCCCAGAGATCTGCCCCAGCCCCAAAGCATACAGACCCTCTGGTGCCTGTTCCTGAGGGTTACGCTAGGGACCAGGTCGAGGGAGGGGATTTGGGGATTCAAACTGTGGGAAAGCCAGGGACCCCTTTTCCAGGCCCCCTTTCCTCCTCAATCCACTCTACCTCACTGGGACATTCTCAAGCTTTTCACACCAAAAAGGAAAAAAAATGTTAATCTTAGATATAATTTATGAATAACTTTTGTTATAAATATGGCTGGAAACCATTGTGTATGTTATTAATGATACAAAATGTTAGGAAAAATCAAAAAAAATTTTTTTTTTAATTTTAAAAAGGCATGAGAACAAAAAGAACAAAAATAAATAAATTTCAAAGGCACAAGGGAAACTTTTTGGGGTGATGGGAAAATTCTCTATGTTGATAGTGGTGGTGTCTGTTCATCAATGTGTAACTTTATACAAAAAGGCTGAATGTTACTGGATATAAATCATAACTCAATAAATTTGTTCTTACTCTAAAAGAAGGAAAAAAGGTAAGAAAATAGAGAACTGGTCCAGGAGGTTCAACTTGGCCATAACTGGAGTTCCAAAACAAGAGAAGTTTATTCTGAAGAGAGGAAAAATAAAATAATTCATAGAAATTCTCCAGAGCCAAAGGTTCCAGAGTAGAAAGAGCCACTGCATTCCCACCACAACAGAGGAAAACAGCCCCACACCAGGGCAAGTGATCCTGAAATCTCTTACACACTACACAAAGGGAGAATAATATAAATTGCTGAAAGAGTTAAATTAAAAAAAGGGGGGGGGGGATCAATTACAAAGCATGAGAAATCAGAACACCTTCAGGTTCAGCAATGATGTAACGCTAGAATTCAGTGTAGCAACGCTTTTTTACAATTTTTAGGGAAAGCAACTTCCAATCTTGAATTTTATTCCCAGCTAATCTATCAATCAGGTGTGAGGGTAAAATGAAGACATTCTCAGATGTGCAAGGTCTCAAAAATTTTTTTCCTTCCACATACCTTTTCTCAGGAAGTTATTAGAAATTTTAAAAAAGGAAGCCATGGATATAGAAAACAGGAAACCCAAATGAAAGAGAGAGAAATGAGTTCCAGAGATAACAGAAAACAGGGAAAGCAACCAACAAACAACAATGCAGTATGACATATGAAAAAATATATACTGTAGATTGTCCAAAGCATGCATTCTGCCACTAGAGCAGGGGTTCTTAACTTTTTTTGTTCCACGGACCCCTCTGCCAGTCAGGTGAAAACCACGGACCCCTTCTCAGAATGTAGTGGCAGATAGTCTTATGACACTCAACATTGGCATGTCTTTAAATTAATTTTCAGGACTATTCAAAATTACCTTTTATAACTTTTCCATAAATTTATACCTGATAACCTAACACAGTTCAACATCTATTCAAATGGTCATTTTTGGCAAACATTTAGAAATTAGAATTTTCCCACAGCATCATAAAACCATTTCCACCATCCTTATCAACCTTTTTGCAAGCAGTTTTCCACTGCACTCAGAACATGCTACATCAAAATAAAAATCATACTAAGTCCACACTGTACTGTGTATTACTTAATAAATATATCACACCTACACCAACACATCCTCACAAGAATAATGTGGTTTTTTTTTAAATTTTCAATTCAAGCTCACAGACCCCCTGGAATCTTTCCACGGACCACTGGTTAAGAACCCCTGCACCAGTTTCTTTTTGACCTCATAACACTATCAGAGGATATATTTTACAAAACCAAAGGAGTAAACCAAGAAGGAGGAATACATGAGATCCAGCAATCCAATTCAAGACAAAGGCAAAAAGGGAATTCCTAGGATGAAAACAAAGAGAATGCCAAGGGGAACAACTCTGTAGCCTTCATAGAGAGAGAGCAACCAAGGAAGAAAGAAAAACATAACTCTCTAAGATGACTATCTCCTATGGGAAAAAAATCGAAATTCAAATTAACTGAGTTGACTGACAATTGCAAAACAATGTAAAGTTTTGGGAATAATTAACAATAGGTCAAAGATGAAAATTTTGAAAACTCTTTGAAAGCACTGGAGACAACCAAGACAGCAAGAACTTGAGACAAAATCCAGGGAAAAGGGAAACCTAGACACCAAGACATTTGGACCCAGTTTTCCCTTCCAAAACATTTGCTAACCAGACAGCAGATTCATTGAGAAGCTGAGGGTTAAAAGACAGTATTTCAGACAAAGGGATCGAAACCACAAAGAGAAGGAAAACTGTCCAGAAGATAACTCAGGGACGAGTGAGGAAATGGCCTGTGTTGACACGGAAGGAATTTGGAATGGGAAATTAGTGTTAAAAGAGTGTTTCTTGGTTTAAAGAAATTAGATTTGAAGAGCAGCATATTTGAATGGACATGTGCAGAGGCAGAAATACCTGGAGATGAATGATGACACTGTGAAGGCAGATGAAATCTCAGAGATGAAGGAAGAATGAAAGTGTAAGCACTGAACATTAGGGCACAGAAGAAACAGTGGGAATAAAACAACCAGCCAGCATCTGTCAAAGTGGAAGACAGGTACCATGAAGGATGTCAGGCATGTAGCAATTCCTTCCACCACAGGCAGTACCAGGGTAAGACCACATCTGACAAACTCACAATTATATTCAAGGATTTCCATACCCCTCTCACAATAATTGGCAAAACAAGTAAGCCAAAAATTATTAAGGATGGGGGGCGGATGTGGCTCAAACCACTGGGCACTCACCTACCACATGGGAGCTTCCAGGTTTATTTCCCGGCGCCTCCTAAAAAAACCAACAACAAAACAACAACAACAATAACAACAAGCAAAACACTTGAAAAATACCAGCTCAGGGGAGCCAATGTGGCTCAGTGGTTGAGTTCCAGCTTCCCATATACAAGGTCCAGGGTTCAATCCCTGGCCCCCGGTACCTTAAAAAAAAAAAAAGAATTATACACCATGTTCAAGTGGGATTTCCCCCTGGTATACAAGGTTCATTCAACATAAGAAAACCAATTAATGTAATACACCACATTAACAGAAGGAAGGGAAAAAAAGTGAGCATCTCAATCAGCACAGAAAAGAAAAAAGAATGAAGAAAAGTGAGCAGAGCATGGGAGACCTATGGGAAGTGCTATCAGACATACCAATATACACATTATGGGAGTCCCAGAAAGAGAAGCAAGAAAGGGACAGAAAGAATACTTGAAGAAATAACCGCTGAAAACTTTCCAAATATAATGAAAATATACCCATCAAAAAGTACAAAAGGATTTTTCAAAGAACATAATCTATTCTAAATTATATATGGAAAATCAATGGGTCGGAATAACTAAGAAATTCCCGAAAAAGTAGTGGGAGGGCTTGTCCTATCAGATAAACTTATTAGAGAATTATAATAAGTAAGATAATGAGATAACACTACTGGATAAATAGAGAAGTGAGGAGAGGGTCCAGAATCGGTCCTATGGATATACAGAAGCTTAATATTCGACAGCGGGCCCTGCAAATCAGTGGGGGAAGGACTATTCAATAACTACTTATTCAAAACGTGAACAAAACAGATACAAACTCTCACCATGTAAAGATATAATAAAAGGACAAAATCAAGATGGTGGAGTAAGACAGTGTAGGGCCCCATTCTCCCAAGTAAGCGTTAAGCAACAAGAAAGACCTGGCACATGGTTAAAGGGTTGCAGTAACAAGGTGAACCCTGAAACAAGAAAAAGGCAACTTAAAAACAGTAGGTGGGAAGCGGCTGTGGCTCAATTGGATGGGCGACCGTTTACCATATGGGAGGCCCCGGGTTCGGTTCCTGGGGCCTCCTGGTGGAGGCAAGCCGACTTGCACAGCGCAGCGAGCTGGCACAGCAAGATGACGCAACAGAAGGAGACAAGCAGACACAAAGCAAATGGACACAGCGAGCACAAGCAGCAAGGGGGGATAAACAAAAAATAAATCTTTAAAAAAATAATAATAATAAAATAAAATAAAAACAGCAGGAGTCATTTTATCATCACTTCCTGTGGGCACTGGTGGGGACAGTGTGGGTCGTGGTCGAGCTGGTTCTCGGGTATCCCCCTCCCCTTTTCTCCTCCCTCCCTCGGCTGCTGTCGCTTGCCCATCATCGCAACTCCCTGACCCTTCCCTAACCCTCTACTGACTTCGGTGCCATAGGACTGGCCTCCTTGTCCTGTTTCCCAGTCCAGGCCCAGTGTCAGGGTGGTGGGCCTTGAGGAGTCAGAGGCGCCGCAGCTGAGGAGAGAAAAGACGACGACCTTCAGCTTAGCAGCAAGATCACTGGCTGGCCACCGCCATGGCAAGGAGGCAGATCACTCTCTGCTCAGCCACACGAGGCCTTCAGCGGCATCACGCCTTGTGGCTACTTCTTAATCAGTGCTTGCAAAGACGGTAAACCAATGCTTCGCCAGGGAGACGCAGGAGGCTGGACTGGAACATTTTCGGGTCATACGGGTGCTGTTTGCGGTGTGACTCTGAATAAGGATGCCATCAAGGCAGCTACAGCAGCTGCAGACTTCACAGCCAAAGTGTGGGATGCTGTCTCAGGGGACGAACCGTTGACTCTGAACTTTTCACAATCTTACATTGTCAAATCTGTAAATTTCACTCAGGATAGGAATTACTTGTTAAGCAGGGACAGGATAAACTGTTAGGCATGTATGACTTGAACAAGCCTGAAGCAGACCCTAAGGAAAGAAATCAGTGTCCACACCTCTGGTATTAAAAAGGCTCTATGGGTAGTGACGATAAACAGATTCTATCAGCTGGTAATAAAACTGTCCGCCTTTGGGATCAGGCTACTATGACAGAAGTGGAATCTCTAAATTTTACTATGTCGGTTAGTAGTATGGAATATATTCCTGAGGGAGAGATTTTGGTAATAACTTATGGATGATCTATTGTTTTTCATAGTACAGTAAGTCTGGAGCCAATTCAATCCTCTGAAGCTCCTGCAACCACCAATTCTGCATCTCTTCATCCTGAAAAAGAATTTCTTATTGCAGATGGTGAAGATTTTAAACTTTCTAAGTATGATTATAATAGTGGAGAAGAATTAGAATCCTACAAAGGACACTCTGGTCCTATTCACTGGGCGAGATTTAGTCCCGATGGAGAACTCTATGCCAGTGGTTCTGAAGGTGGAACAGAGACTATGGCAAACGGTGGTAGGAAAAACACATGGCCTTTGGAAATGTGTGCTTCCTGAAGAAGATAGTGGTGAACTGGCAAAGCTGAAGGTCAGTTTTCCAGAGACAACAGAAGAGGAGCTAGAAGAAAACGTTTTGGAGAATTCAGATTCCATCTGCAGCTCAACTTCTGAAGTTAAAGCCTGAGCATCAGGCATATGTCACAGAGAGTATAAACTCACGACTAAAACAGGCAAGCAGAGAAAAGCATCAGCCTTCCAGAGTTACTCTCGGCTTAAGGCAAACATGGGCAGTAACTAACGGGGAATGCAAATTAGCTCCAGTGCTGGAACGACCTAACTTGGTGTTACCTGTAAGTGAAAACTCAAGAGTATCAGAAGAAGGCAGGTGGAGTAATGCTCTTGTAGTAACGACCAGCCTACTGTCTTTTTGAATGAATATGTGCAAGCCAACACCCAATTTCTCCTATTACAGTTAGATTTCTTGTAGCTGCTACGTTATAATGGAGAAAAAATTATAATGGCCTATTTTTCTAACATCTCCCTTATAGCAGAAAGCCTTGTTTGTTTTAGTCATAAAGAAGAGGGAGTACATGATAAAGTAATTGGTATGATTTCTTTCATTGTATACTGCTTCTGAACACCTAATTGTTTTTAGTTATCTAAATAAAATGCCTCTAAAACAAAAACAACAAAATCTTGTGGTGTCCTCCAGCTCGGCACAAAACAAGCCCACTCCCAGTGTAGATGCCTGGTCCCAGTTCCAGAGGGAGCAGAGTAACTCCTGTGCACATACTAGAGTGCAGGTGTGTCTATGCCAATGTGTCTGACTGATGGAAGCCTAAAAGACTGAAGCAGGACACTCGTTGCAGGCTTGCATACAAAAACTTAGCATGCACACTGAAGCAGCTCACAGGCAGCTAAGTCAGTGTATTAGTAAGCCAAAGGGGTGTTGATGCAAAATACCAGAAATCTGTTGGCTTTTATAAAGGGTATTTGGGGTAATTTTTTTTTAATTTCCCTCCCACGAGATGGCTCCCTCTGTCTGTTTGTTGTCTGCTCATCTTCTTTAGGAGGCACCAGGAATCAAACCTGGGACCTTCCATGTGGGAGATGAGTGACCAACTGCTTGAACCACTTCTGCTCCCTGCGGGTTGCATCATCTGCTTGTTGTGGCATCTGCTCGTTGTGGCATCTGCTGGTTGCGGCATCTGCTGGTTGCAGCATCTGCTCATTGTGGCATATGCTCATCTTCTTTAGGAGGCACTGAGAACTGAACCAGGGACCTCCCATGTGGGAGGTGGGCGCCCAATTGCTTGAGCCACATCCGCTCCCCTTGGGGTAACATCTTAAAAGGCCCTAAAGAGTCCAACTCAAGGTTGCTTCCTCACCACAGTCAGTTGCCACGTGTTGAAGTAAGATAGCAGGTGATCTCTGTGAGGGTTCAGCCTTCCTCTCTCTCAGATAAAGACTGGCACAGGGCTTGTTTCTGTTTCTGGGCTCAGTTGCAAACTATCAGGCGAATGGCTCATCTTTCTTCCCGGGCCACGGGATCAAAGTTCTCTCCTCTGCTGGGTCTATGGAGCTCTTTCTTCCTGAGTCGTCTTCTGTGAGTGTCCATTTATATCAGCCCACCAAGGGGGCAGGGACTCAACACTGAGTCACGCCCTACTGATGTGGTCAAAACAGAGCCCTAATCTTAGCCGATAATTTAATCAAGACATGTCAGCTGAATCTAATGCATCAAAGGGGATAACACCCAGAGGAACAGACCAGTTTACAAACACAATCTCTTGGAGATTCATAAATAATCTCAAATTGACACAGTCAGTATAAGAAACAATCAAATCACAAAGCAGCATGGGGCAAAGGGATTAACAAATTTAAAATATACAACACCTGGTTCTAGCAGAAAAGACTATTTCATACAGAGAAGAGGGGCCATTCAGATCCATGTAAATGGGGAATTTGTAGAATCAGGCAGGCATGCTCAGAACAAGACACAAGTTCCAAAAGATTGGGGAAGACCCTACACTTTTGCCTCAAGCTATTCTCTAAACTCACTGTCAGAAAAACTAACCTCTGAAGGACAGTACTCACACAGGCCAATCTGTGTTTTCATTTTTTGTTTGTTTTTTGTTTTATTTTCTTTTGTAAGCTCCTGATATTCAAGGAAATCTCTGTCATGACACTGGCAAGATACAACCTTAGGAAAGAAACACATAAGTGTCCAAATTCCATTAAAATATCAAAATG
The DNA here is from genome assembly GCA_029593785.1 of Cabassous unicinctus. Classification (NCBI taxonomy): domain Eukaryota; kingdom Metazoa; phylum Chordata; class Mammalia; order Cingulata; family Chlamyphoridae; genus Cabassous; species Cabassous unicinctus. The sequence continues at coordinate 8,572 of JAQZBX010093196.1, forward strand.
TCCAGGGTACAACCAAAAAAAAATCACAAAACATACAAGGATGAGGAAATGATGGCCCATTCAAAGGAGCAAGATAAAGCTTTAGACGCCACGAAAGAGGAAGACCAGAACTTGGACATTCCAAAGACTTTTTTTAAAAAGTCCTAACTATGGTCAAAGAGCTAAAGGAAAACACAAAGAACTAAAGGAAAATAGGAAAATGATAAACAAAAACAGAATATCAATAAAAAGAAACCATAAAAAGCAACCTTTAGACTGAACCTTTAGTGCTGAAGACCACAGGAACAGAACTTTAAAAAATTCCCTAAAAGGGTACAACAGCAGACTACACCTGGCAGAGGAATCTGTGAACTTGAGGATAATAAAACTGAAATCACTGAGTCTGAGGAATAGAAAGGAAAAATGAAGAAAAGTAAACAGAGCATGAAAAAACCTGTGGGATGCTATGAAGCATACGAATATGCACATTAGGGGAATCCTAGAAGAAGAGAAAAAGAGACAGAAAAAATATCTGAAGAAATAATTGCTGAAAATTTTCCAAATATAATGAAAGACATAATATACACATCCAAGAAGCTCCACAAATTCAAAACAGAATAAACCCACACAGACTCACACTAACACATATCATAATCAAGCTCCCCCCCCTCTCCCCATGGCTCCCTCGTCTGTTTGATCATTGTTTTTGCTCGTTGTCTGCTCCTTGTTTTTTTGCTTGTTGTCTGTCTGTTTTTTCTTTAGGAGGCACCAGGACCTTCCATGTGGGAGGTGGGCACTCAACTGCTTGAGCCACATCCACTCCCTGCTCATTTGTTTTTTTGCTTGTTGTCTGCTCATTGTTTGTTTGTCTTCTTTAGGAGGCACTGGGAACCAAAACCAGGACCTCCCATGCAGGAGGCAGGTGCTCAACTGCTTGAGCACATCCACTCCCACATTCAAAATCAAGCTTTTGAATACCAAAGATAAGGAGAGAATTCTGAACTCCACAAGAGAGAAGCACTGCATTATGTACAAAGGAGCCCAATAAGATTCAGCGCCAATTTCTCCTATGAAACCATGGAGGAAAGAAGGTAGTATGGTAACATATTTAAAGTGCTGAAAAGAATAAATGACCAACCAAGGATACCGTATCGGACAAAAACTGTCTTTCAAAAACGGGAGATAATGCCAGATAAAAGTTGAGGGAGTTCATCACCCCTAAACCCATCTTACAAGAAATGATAAAGGGAGCTCTTCAGGTTGAAAGGAAAGTACAACAGATCATAGATCAAAGCCACATGAAGAAATAAAGGTACTTCAAGGGAAGATGGAGGATTAGAGAGACACAAGACTCACTTCTCTCCCAGAAAAACAGCCAGAGGACAGGCAGAAACAGCCTGGAAAAAAATGCTTTTAGGTTTTAGGGCACCAGGGGAAGGCTGGACACCACCCAGAAGAAAGGCAAAGGAAAAGAATCTCAAGAGGAGAACCCTGTGAGTAAAAGATGCAGCTGCAGCTGCGGGCACCCATCCCCACACCCTCAGAGCAGACAGCTCTGAGTTCTCCAGCCTCTGGCTAGCGGCTATGGACAGAGGGGGCCACAGGGGTCCACATCTCCAGCAAAGGGGATGAAAGAGATCCAACTCTAGCAAACACCCTTCCTACTGACAGGGATTGGTTGTGGAGGACACTGGGGAGTGGAATTATTTCCTACCCAGGAAAAGGGAGGGGGCTGCTAGCAAAGGGTGGAGAACAACCTCTGAGAAAGTTTGATTTGCGAGGCTCTGAGTAGCCTTGATCCTCTGTCACGTTGTGCTGGTGTTCCAGAGAACAAATTCCAATCAAGGTTTAAACTGAGAGGGCTGCCAAAGAGCACAATCTTCTGGCAGACAAAGGAAGTGCGCCTGCGATGAAGTTTAAGTAAGTGAGAGGCTTTTTTCGGGCCTTTACACCATCCCTCCCAAAGACCCTTGGAAGTAGGTCTGAAACGCATTACTGGGTCTATGGTCTTGATTTGAGCAACTTAATCAGGGATAATCATAAAGAGCTAGAATAGGTTGAACCAAGAATCAAAGAACAGCTACTGCCTCCCACCACTAAATCCCTACACAAGAGTGAGAAACTGAGCATCAGAGTAAATTCACCATCCTAATCAGATGCCTAGACATCAGCAAAAAATTACATGCCATACCAAGAAAACAGAAGACATGCCCAAGCAAAGTAATATATCAAAGCCCCAAGTGAAACACAGGATTTGAGAAAACTAATCAACGAGGATCACACAAATCTCCAAAATCAAATTAATGAGTTGAAAGGCAATATGGCTAGAGAGATAAAAGGACACTAAGAGGACTGCGGCGAGCACAAAGAATCTGAAAACTTGAATATAAAAATAACTTATGAGAATGAAAAGATCAAAACCACAGAGGCATACAAAATGAAAGATCAAAACCACAGAGGCATATAAAAGCTGACTTGAAAATGATAGAAGAAAGAATAAATGATGCAGAAGAGAGAACAGCTGAAAGAGAGAAAACAATGGAAAAAATTGTCTCTGAGCAGGAGCTCAGAGAGTTGAATGATAAAATGGAGCGTAACAACATACATGCCATCAAAGTTCTAGAAGGAGAAAACAAGAGAAAAGGGGAAGAAAGAGTATTTGAGGAAATAATGGCTGAAAATTTCCCAACTCTCATGAAAGAAATGAATTTACATGTCCAAGAAGCACAGCATACCCCCATCAGAATAAATCCAAATAGGCCTACTCCAAGACACATACCACACAGAATACCAAACTCCAAAGATAAAGAGAAAATCCTGAAAACATCAAGGAAGAAGCAAACCATCACATGTAAGGGACGCCCAGTAAGACTTAGTGCGGGATTTCTCATCAGAAACCATGGAGGCAAAAAAACAGTGATATGATGTATTTAGGATACTGAAAGAGAAAAATTGCCAGCCGGAAATTCTCTATCCAACAATACTGTCCTTCAAATATGAAAATGAGTTTAAAATATTCAGAAATAAACAGAAACTAAGAGAATTCATAAAAAAGAATTCAGCTTTGCAGGAACATTAAAGGGAGTCTTACAGTCCAAAAGACAAAAACAGGAAAGAGAGGCTTGAGGGAGAGTGTAGAAAGGAAGACTATCAGAAAGGATAACCAAAAGAATAAAAAGACAGATGAAAATAAGGATATGATATATGAAAACCAAAGAATAAAATGGTGGAAGTAAATAATGCATTTACAGTAACAACAATGAATGTGAATGGATTAAACTCCCCAATCAAAAGACGTAGACTGACAGAATGGGTTAAAAAAAAACAACAAAAAACAAACAAACACATGAGCCATGCATATGCTGTCTACAAGAGATTCACCTTAGACCCAGGGATACAAATCAGTTGAAAGTGAAAGGTTGGAAGAAGATATTCCCTGCAATCAGTAACCAAAAAACAGCAGGGGTAGCTATACTAATAGGGTAGCTATACTAATATCAGACAAAATAGACATTAAATGCAAAAAAGTTTTAAGAGTTGCAGAAGGCCATTGTATATTAATTAAAGGGACAATCCATCAGGAAGAAGTAACAAGCATAAATATCTATGCACCTAACGAGGGTGCCCCAAAATATTTGAGGCAAACTGGTAAATCTGAAGGGAGAAATAGATATCTCTACAATAATAGTTGGAGACTTCCACACTCCATTCACATAAATATACAGAACAACTAGACAGAAGATCATCAAGGAAACAGAGAACCTGACCACTATGATAACTGAGCTATCCTAACAGACATATACAGAACATTGCAACCCAAATGAGCAGGTTATACATTCTTCTCAAGTGCTCATGGATCTTTCTCCAGAATAATTATATGGGTCACAACGCAGGTCTTGATAAATATAAAAAGTTTGAAATTATACAAAGCACCTTCTCAGATTATAATGGAATGACAATGGAAATCAATCATAGATGGGAAAGAGGAAAATTCACAGATGTATGGAGGCTAAACAACACACCTAATCAATCAGTGGGTCAAAGAAGAAAAACTGTAAGAGAAATTAGCAAATATCTCAAGACAAACGAAAACGAGAACACAACTTA
>JAQZBX010093197.1:0-12187 GCA_029593785.1 Cabassous unicinctus
AAAGAAGGATGGATGAATGGAGAGATTTGTGATAAGGCAAATACAGTCAAATAATGCAAGCAAGGTGGTAGGATTACTGATGTTGAATGTAAAATTCCTTCAGCTTTCCTATATTTAAAAATTTTCATAACAAAATGTTGGGGGTAAAACTGCCCCTCAACTAGTTACAGAAAAAGTGAAGAGCACAGTGCAGCACTAACCTTAGTAGGCTGATCATTTTTCCCTGTTATACTCAAGGTTGCAATAAAAGAAGCTCTATTTGACCTGCAGGGAAGTTCTATGTTATATATTTGGAAGCTGTAAGAGCCACATATATTTTGAAAACCTGCTGTGACCAGCTGGTATAGATTATGGAATATCATCTCCTAGAGTTTTTCAATGGACAGACCTTATTCTGCGGTAGATAGAACCTATTACAATTAAAGGCAGGGCAATGGGCTAGGTGATCTCTGGTGGGCTTTATTTCTAAGGTTGTTGTTATTTTAAAGTCTTAGGAAGTAAAAACATTCTCAGGTAACTTTCCCTATGTACAGACGAGCGCAACTGTCGCAGGCTTCTGCATACCACATTGGCAGGAGCGCTAGCAGCTGTCTTTTCTTCCATTTTACTATCTGTTTTGGCAACTCGAAGAGAACTTGCAGGATCAGAAGATTTTTCAACCTAGAAATGAATATGTTATCATTATTAATTATATGTAACATACAATTATGCATCAATATTTAATATGTAACAAACCAGAGAATAAAACATTAAGAAAATATTCATCCTGATGAGAGAGCTGAGACGTGGATGCGAAGCCACTTGAGAAACCTGTTGAAGGCCCATCTGCACCCCTGGGGGTGGGGAGAGCTCCGAGGGGCCACAGGCTGGGGGGAGGGGAAGCGTGGCATGCACACCCAAGTGGCAGGTCTGAGCAGGTCCCAGTTGGGAGGGGGACCAACACCCCAGGAGCAAGCACCTGAGCATACCTGGGCTTCTCTACAGGACCACCCTCCTTCCTGGAGGCGAAGTCCCTGTCCGATGGCACCAGGGCCAGGCAGAAAAGCAGAGGTTTGGAAAAGTGACTAATTTCCAGGGATCAGCTTTTTAAGTACCTTGATCTAAACTGTGCTAGTGCAATGCACCTGGATTTCAGGATCCACCAGGGTGGTGCGATCTGGGCTGAGACCATCATAACAGGGTGTCAGCCTTGCTCTGCCCCCTCCAGCTCTACCTCTGTGCTCAGTGAGGCTGGGATTCCTGAGAACTTCGGCTTGGGGAACTCGGTCTGCAGAACAGTTTTGGTATCCTGGAAACCTTCCCTCTGCCTAACAAAAGCAACTCTCAAGAAGACTGAGTATGGCCACCACGGGGAAACCTTCATCCAAGCACAGACTCAGATGCTCTACATCAAGATGTAGGCCCAGCGCCGCGTGTCAGCCAGGACCAGGAGGCTGGCCGTCCTCCCACCACCTCCTCCCAGCACTGCATTAAGCGGCTTGCTGCACCCTCGGCCCTCAGAGAGGCGGAGGAGCCCTGACCTGGGGAATCTACCTTCTCCACGAGCAGCAGCTGAGATTTTATCTCCTGAGTCCCCTCTGCCATCGGCTCTTTAGGGGTTCCTCTGCTCACACAGCTGTGAGCATAGTGTGGGAAGATTCCCAGCATACACATTGATAACCCCGGAAAACTGACCGGCAAGGCCTCGGGATGCTGCTCAGCTTCCTCATTTTGTTCTTCATTTACACTTGATGCAGCAAACACTTCAAATTGGCTGAAATCCGCGAAGTTGGGCTGCTCGGGGATCTGCTGCGGCGAGGTACTCGTGTGGGCCATGAGGCCGTCAGCGTCTACGGGGCGGTGCACAGCGGTACCCGGCGCCTGCAGGGTGGTGGGCAGAGGGACAGACATTGTGTTCACAGAGCAGTGCACACAGCAGCCTCCTTGTGTGAGACTACACCGTAAGAAGGCTCTGCTTATTCTCTGTAAACTCAAGGAGGTCTACCTCAGTCACCTTCCACTCCAAAAGGCCTAAGTGAAAGGCCAAGACACTCAATAAGATGACAGCCCTGCAGTAACAAGGCTATTTCTGGAAAATTCTTATTGCCAACTAAGTGCAACGGTGGGGAGGAGGCCTGGCCCACCCCAACTCTCCACCTGCGCCTTTGCTACTGTGGCTCTACTCAGCTGTGTTCCTCATAACTGGGTCACTGCCCAATAGTTTTTTCTTTAAAAAGGCTATTTTTGTTTGTTTCTTGAAAGGTTGCTATTTTGAAAGCATGAAAACCAGCGCCCAACACTTGAGGTGCATTTCCCTTTGCTTCGCCCTCCACACTTTGCCAGTCCTCCAAGCCTTCAACCTAGAACCACATCTACTGTGCATCCACTTTGTGCCAGGCCCTACAGATCCAACAGAGAACATATCCTGCTAGAGCTGACGGTCCAGTGCAGGACCAGAAACGGCAAACAGCAGAGCAGGAAGCCTTTTGGCAAAGGAAGTGTAGGTGCGACAGGAAAGCACGTGGAGTCTGCCCTGGCTCACGTTCCGCCCTCCTGGGTGTGACACAGAAGCAGCTCTGCCCTCTCTCTCCCCTCCTGTCCTCCCACACGTCCACTCCCAGAAGTACAAGGCAGGCTCAAGCCCTACCTCTTCAGGGGTATCATGCCTTCTTTGGAACTCCCTCTCCCTAGTAAATGCATCTTATCTTCAAGTCCCTGCTCCACTCTTCCTTCCTTCAAGCTCCTTTCTCCTACTCCATGTGACCCTGACTTGATGAGCCAGCCAGGCAGCCCAAAGCATTATAGACACTTGACACTGCAGTGCTGCTCTCTATTGTAATTGTTGTTTAAAGGTCTATCTTCCCTCCTAGGCTGAGCTCCTTGAGCCAAGAAACCACCTCATTGGGCTTCATAGCTTTGCCTCAGTAAAGGTATTTTGTTGGTCTTTTACAAATCTCAGTACCTTTTTGACCAAGGACTATCTTCGTTATGAAAAATCAACCAAATCCTCTCATGTAAAACGTAGTCAGTTAGATAAAACTCACAGCTATAATCAAGTCGACCCTAGAAGATAATAGTTTTGTGCAGATCAAAACACTTTTAACCTGGCAGTGGCTCCGAGGTCTGCTAACCCCTCCCTTCCCAATGTGCTAACAGACCCAGACCCAGGCAGAGGCCATGCAGTCACTGCAAGGCCATCCAGACCCAGGCATGAAAGGCCACCTGCCACTTCCTGACCCACTCTCCCTCCTTGTCAAGGTGTTATTGTTCGGTCCACTTTAGAACTTTAAAAAAAAAATAACCCAGATCATTCCTGGAATTCTATCTTCCAAAGGAAGATTTAGCTTCACTGAATTAAATGCTCATGAAGAATGACCATTAGGTATCTGCTTAACTTGAAAATAACTCTAGATAGAACCAAATCCCTAATAGAGGAGAGCAAGCCATGGGGACTGTGACGACAGCTACTCAGTGACGAGTGCCAGTGAGGCTCAGTTACCTGGGAGGGCTGCGGCCGTGGAGGCACTGCAGGAGGGTGGGTGACGACTCCAGCCTGCTGCTGTCCTGCAGGAATACACAAGCCTTCTTGAGAGAAGACCTCATCGCTTTGGTCACAGAAGAACAGGCTGAATGAGTGCACCCCATGACAGAGAGCTCTTGAGGGCTTGGGGGGCTTCCGGCTCTTCTACACCTGTCCACCCTCACCCTCGTGGCCAAATCGCACGCCTTTCCTCACGGCTCATTTATCCTATTACCTCAACCAGACGAGGCCCTCCTGCCTGCTCCCAAATTACTACACACTCCTGGTGTTCATGGCCCATTTCTGACTGCTCTTTAGCCATCAAATATGAAAACTTCCAAAATTTTTCCTTTTCACGTAACACTACCATCTTCATGTAAAGGACTCTCAAAAAAACATGAATGTTTCTTGGCTCATGTGTCCAGTGGCCTGCTGAGTATTTCCCCTTGTCCTCATCACTCTAAACTCATTTAATGACTGAAACAGAAGACCATTACCTCTGCCCAAATTTTTCTAGTCAATCAACAATAACAATCCTACCAGTTTTATAAAAATAGAAACTCTAGAGTCAATTATGACTCTTCTTTCTCCTTCATCAGCCACACCAACCCACTCAACAAGCCCTATCACCCCCTGCCCCCTTAATATCACACCTATCTATCTTTCCTTCCCAATTTCCTGTGGCAGCTTTCTGGTTCACATCTTTTGTACCCAAATGCATTTTAGACAGCCATCAAGAAAAAATTCCCTCTCATCTGGTATCAATCCAGAGTTTTTCTTCAGATAAAAATAAAAAATAAGACATATTAAGAGAAAATAACACAATGTTGTGTGTGTCTTTAGTGAACTTTCCCATGCCACGGCATGCTGGCCCTACCTGTGGTGACGGTGAAGGCCCGGTTCATGTCTAGGGACGAGGATCTAGAATGGGAGGGCTGTGGCCGTGGAGGGGGAGGTGGGGGCGCAGTGTTCTCTGGCGACGCTCCTGAATGAGACCTGCAAAAAGTCACCCCACCAGAGCTGGTCATGCTGCTGATACGAGAGTATCTTTCTTTTTAAGCATTCAAACTTGGCTAAACAGCAAAAGATCTTACCAGCCATGACATTTTCTGAAGCAGGTACATAAGGACTACAATAAATAAAGACAACACTCTAGGATGGACCTTAAATAAGTGGTTAAGGTGGCCAAGACTTTCTTTTTACAAAGTTATACATTAAGCAAAATCTCAAAACTTAAAAATAAAGTTATTAACACGAATTCAAGATAGACTGTGAATCCAGTCTAATGTTTTCCCATTCAATTATCAGTAATAGTGGTCTGAAACACTATTTTCAAAGAAGAGAAACTCTGCTTTCAACCTGCTTGGGTTTGGGGTTTGGGAAAGATGAGGAGGATCTGGTGCCAGCTGTGCAGTGCCCAGCCCTATGCCCCCACAGCCAGCCCCTTCTGGAGGTGACTATACTAGTGCTTGACTCCAGAGATCCACTGTTTGCTACCAAAGCCACCCACTTCTGAAAACAGACACTTCACAGACTCTACGATCTGCTCCTCTTATGTTGGGCTAACATGGAATATGAGATCCAAGATGACTGAGAACTCTATAAAGGTGTACGGGAAGGAAGCGGGTGTGACTCAGTGGATAGAGCCCCCGTTTACCATATGGGAGGCCCGGGTTCGCGTCCCGAGGCCTCCTTGTGAGGGCACGCCGGCCTGAGCGGTGTGGTGGGCTGACGCAGCAACCTCAGGGCAGGAAGCGGGTGTGGCGCAATGAATGGAGCACCCGTTTACCATATGAGAGGCCCCGGGTTCGCTTCCCGGCGCCTCCTTGTGAGGGCAGGCCGGCTCGCGCGGCGCCGTGGGCTGATGCGGCAAGACCTCACAGCAAGGGGGAGATGAGCAGACACAGAGAAGACACGCAGCAAATGGACACAGCAGCACAAGCAGCAAGGGGGGGATAAATAAATAAAATAAATAAATCTTTAAAAAAAAATAAAAATAAAAATAAAAATAAAGGTGTACGGGAAGAACTGTGTGAAGAACCAGAGACAGGACATGCAGCTTTTCGCCTCTCTCAGGGCCTTGGAGGTTCTACTGCTCATCGCTCTGTGCAGCCCCAGGAGGGTGGCAAAGGAAACTAAGCATGAGCAAAAGAGAGGGGAAAAGGTGCCCGCCCTGCACACTGCATTCAGTGAACAGACGGACCCCTTGCTGCCCTCCGCCCCATCCCCTTTTCTATCTTCCCGATGGGTAGAGAGCCCCACACCAGGCTCTGCTTCTGGATGGCATTTTAAACAGAATTCTTTTGGCACCTGTCATAAGGCTACACTGGAAATTTGCACATTTATTACTTAAACAGACTCACGCTGATTACTCAAAAAAAGGCTGATTACATTAAGCTTCTACTGCCAAGAAGGAATCAACTCTTTTTAAACCTTCCATAAAATAACTATGAAGAAACTAAAGGTTCTTTTTGGTTTTCTATTAAGGTTGAAAAAAAAAAAGAATTATTTGCCTTTTATATAACTCAATAGGTAACACAATAGCAGAAAGCAGAATAATTTGTATTTGGTTCTAAATAATTTTAAATGCTAAAATGTAACATGAAACTTTAACATGTTTTTTATTGCCAGAAATACTGACCTTTGATGAGTTACATTGTTCCCAATCTGTTCTGGGTCAGAAGTATATGAGTCTGAACTACTGTAACCATCTGCAGATAAATGGAATATATCCTATTTAATAATAATCATTGATCCACTTGTAACTATATATGCACCAAACAAATATAACTGGTATTTTTTGAAATAAGAGAGATTCAAAGATTGGCTAAAAGGCTTTTCATTATTCCAGAGCCAATAAATGTAAAAAGTTAAATACTAGTGAAATTAAGCTCAGCATATTCATACAAAATACTATGCAGCCAGAAAAAGTTATAGTCTGGAAAAATTAATATTTAATGACAGAAATATTCAAATATCATTTTCTATAATAATATCAATAATTATATATGCCCAGAATGTGGATTAAGGTTGATATTGAATGTTAATTGTGGTCATTTGTGGAATAGTGACATAATGGATAATTTTTTGTTTTTGTTTGTGCTGCATTTTTACAATAAATGAGAATTTCTCTTGTAATGACAAAGTTGTTTTGAAGAACAAATTAAAATATATTAAAGAAAATATTTTTAAACTGTTAATGTGACAACATTAAAATTTTGACATGGGAATAAAATGTGCATAGACAATAATACAATTTATGGAATTAGCCAGGGGTCTCTAGTTTTGCTCCTGGAAACTCCACTTTGAATTTCCTCAAAGTCTTATGAAGGAGCAGACAGTCCTGGAATTAGACTAACAGTTGTGATGGAATAAAGAAATTTAAAAACAGGAACTCGAGAGACAATTTGAAGGGATATTACCACATATTTTCAAGGGTTTTATAAATTGAAGGAACTGGTTATTTGGTTAGTTTCACTGTAAAAGGTATCCCTTGACTTCTTGTCACTGAATCATTTAATTGATTCAAGGATGCCACTAAGACCACTATACACCCATGGTCATGCTCTAATGGGCACCTCAAACATAATGAGCCCCAGACCGAACTGCTCCTTCCTGACACACCTGCTCTTATCATAGCTTTCCTCACCTTCCAGTTGCTCAGGTCCAAATCCTTGGAATGGTCCTTGACCCCCTTTCCCCTACCCACCATCCTAGATCACATAGAGAAGCAAATCCAATGGTCCTTTCCTGATAATATAACCAGAAGCCAACCACCTCTCAGCACTTCTGCTGCCACCTCCCTAAACCAAGCCTTCACCCACTTTGGCCTGGCTGACTATAACGGTGTCCTGAATGGGCTCCCCCTGTTTCGACTCTGGCCTTCTTCTGGCCTATTACCAACTCGGCAGTCAGAGTAATCCTGTTAAATGGAAGGTCAGACCATGTCACTGCTCCACTCAAACCCTGCCAATGGCTCGTTCTCCTCACTCAGCAAAAGTCAACGTCCCTACACGGCGTCCTTACGGTTACACCGTTGCTGTTCTGCAACTACCTCTGCCCAGCCAAACATGCCATTTCTGTTCCAGGCAGTTGCTTGCTGTTCCCAGGAGAAGCCAAGTTGGTTCCTGGCTCAGGGCTCCGCATTTGCTGCTCGTTATGCCTTTCCTGTCCTTCCTTCAGACGGTCACACAGTTGAAGCCTTCAGCTCCTTCACGTCTTAACTCCAACTGCACCTTTTGTCAAGGCCCTTCTCTGACCACCTCGTTACTCTCGCTCGCCTTTCCCATTTTCATGTTTATCCACGGTGTTAATTACCTTCTAATATAAGACTTAGTGATTTTTTTTCTTTTCCCCTCACATCTCTCCCTATAGAATGTAAACTCTATAAAGACAAAGGTTTTATTTCTGGTTCACTGCTATAACCCTGGTGCTAGAATAGTACCTGGCACATATTATCTAAAAAAACACTGGCAGAATGACTCACTCTGTACCTGATTCTCCTGCAGGAAAGGATCTAGTGGGGAGGCAATGGGCCAGAACTGGCTCTCCTGAGAAGATGCAACAGGAAGCCTGCCTTGAAGCAGGTCAGGAGGCAAAGGGCAATCATTTATTTATTTATACACGGGTGGGCATTTAAAAGGTTTTATTCAGTGAAGACAGCATTAAATGCTTCAAATGGAAGAAGCAATGCTACTTGTCACTTACCTACAGTATTTCCAGAAGGAAACTTCACTGATGAATTTATCTTATTTTCTTCTGAAAGGTCGGGTGGCTTCACGAGTAATGGGCTAGTGGGATTAGTATGATCTAGTAGAGAATTAATATTAAAAATACAAGATATAGATATTTGAAATGATAAATTCATAGACCTCAGAGTACATCGTCAGATTTTATTTAGCTACTCTAAAGAAGTAGAAGGTGAATTCATGGGATAGCACAGCACAATAGTTTTAATTAAAAAATATTAACCTATTTATACAGAATTTTGTTTTCAGCCATAATAGAAGACACTTCACAATGCAAAAGTTAATTTACATATTCATACTTTGTTAATTTTATCCCTGTATCACAGTAAACAAAATATCACACAATGGGCTGTCCAATAAGTAATTTATGATGTTAACTTCTATAGAAAAGAAAGCTACCTTTGAAAAACCTTAATTAACCCATTTAATCTAAAATGAGGGAAAATTTCAAGAGTTCATATTAAAATATTGGTTTATTTTAATGTTGTACTTCTTCAGTTAGAGTCTGAACACACCTTAAATACAAATTCACAACAGTGACCATAAAAATGCACAGGGTATTAGGAAGCTCACATTTTCCAAATTTCCTTATTTAAAAACTTTATAATTTCAATTAAATAATTTCCTTTAAAAAACTGAAATATAAATATAAATAAATATAATTGTAGAAATTACCAGATTAAAAAGGAGGCAATTATGAAAGAACCCTGAGCCCTGACAGAATTATCATTCATGTTTTTAATATGATACTAAATCAAAATACAACCCAGCAACAGCTCCCTCACCACTGCTGGTTCTTTTAAGCTCCATTTCCTGCATGTGGATTTTGCTTGGAGTCATTCGAATGGGAACTGGATGAACAATAGCAGTATCCTAGAGACAAATGGAAGGAAACACAGAATTTGTATTAAAAATATCAAGCTAATACCATGAAATAATCAAAACTAACAAGACTTTAAAAATGGGTGGACTTTGTCATTCACATTAAGGCATGAATGAATATACATTTTTAAATTAAAAGTTCTAGAATTACACCCAAAAAAATCAAATCCACCATACATGCCCAATAATCTGACTTATTTTCTAACAGGTACATTTGAAACTTTAGGTAATTAAAATCTGCATGAACAAAATGATCTTATAAAAATACAGTTCATGACAATATTCAAAAGCAAGGAATGAAATAATCTGATGAAATTATCCAAATCTGAGCCTTTTATGTTAAAGTGAGCTATTTCATGAGAATCCAAAGACTAAATAACAGCCTGAAAACTCATTTTCACCACCCACCTACCTGCTCTTTCTTGCTCAAGAAAATGGGACAATTATTTTTTGCATATAAAACAAAGTTAATGAGATGCCTGATATATTGCAGGCACAAGGCCTATGTTCTATAGATTAGTTCCAATTGTTTAAACTTGATTTCAAAACTCAGCATGAAACCTCCACACAGGAATCCATTTTTAAGAGGAACAAGATCCCGACTCAAATTCTCTTCCTCTACTCTTTTCATGACTGTAATACAGCTGGTATTTCTAGAGTTCAAGTCTAGTTAGTGGAGTAAAGGAATTGGCAGCATAGACTCTTGAAACAAACGACAAGAGCAACGGGAAAGAAGAGGAGGAAGACAGGGTCTACAGGCAGCATGGCCCAGAGCTGAGACCTTGGGAGGAGCCAGGGCCCAACTGGACATCTGGTTTACCAAGAGACCTGCTGAGGACATTGCTATAGGATCTCATGGGGGCTTGGCTCCTTCTACAAGGAGTCAATTCATACTTTTTATGTGCTGCTGCTAAAGACTGAACTGGAGATCCTTACATTTCCAAAATCAATACCGAGCTATATTTATAATTTCGTGTGAAGGACAGGGACTTTTTATTTGATGTCAGAGATCGTCAAGTCCATGCCAGAGAAAGCCAAGTCTGAGCACATCATCTCTTATTTGACAGGCCTCCTTGGCTTACTCTCATATTTATCTCTACATTCCAATAACTTATAGCAAATGTATTCCATATGGCTATTATATTGACAGATTCATTCATAGCAATTTCCTGCCCCTAAAACAGAGAGATTATGGATAGCGTTCATGTATTTATCCAATCAAACTGAACTAACATTTTCCCTACATTTTTTTTTTTTTTTTTAGGAGGTACCGGGGATTGAACTCAGGATGCACCTCATGCATGGGAAGCAGATGCTCAACCACTGAGTTACATCTGCAACCCCTTATAATTCTAAAATTATAATTATACAGATGAATATACTAGATGGATAGAAGTTTATATTTCTCACATAATAATGAGTCATTCTCAAGAAAATATAACAATTCACTTAAGATATTAAGTTATACTGACAGTTATAAAAATTGGCTTTAGGAACAACTCTATCATTTTCTTAACTTAAAATTTTAGTAGCAAAAGTAATTTTTATGAGAATGAGAATTTACTGTTATAAAGCAAGATCAAAGGAGAAAGAAATAACTCATAAGACAAAAAGTTCTCATTCAAAACCCAAAACAAGCTAGGAAAAAACAAGCAAAGAAAACTTATGAGCAGATGCTTTAAGTTATAATATTCATCTAATATGTATTCAATATGTGTGTATGTGTACCTATGTACCTATACCTACCTACTCAAGATGTATAAAATTTCTAACAGTTGGAAATATTAGCTAGCCTTTTCATATATTTTCAGTACAATAAATGGACATGACAATAATGACCCCAAGAAAATCATGTATATCCCAAAACTTCATTCATCAAATAATTTGCATGATAGTTTTCTATACCAAGAAGGCAATTTTCCATAGCACACACTAGTCACACAACCACTGGGCGCTGTAGGCCTGCAATAGCTTTAGTTCAGTGGCTCCTGCTTCTGGTAGAACCAGGCAATTCCAGGACGAGCCTAACACAGATGGCCAGGCCTAACCTCAGACTCTCAGATCAGGAGTGACTGTGATGTGTAGCCAGGATCAAGAACTTTGACCTCAAGTGTTTCAACATCCAAATCAAGAACCATGAATGTCTATAATCCTAGGAGTCCTGACCAAAGGTGCCAAAGTAATACTTTCTCTATTCCAGACTAGTTTCCCCAAATTAAAAAAGAAAAGGAGGAGGAAGAGGAGGGAAGGAGAACAAGAGAAAAACAGAGCGGCATGTCCTACCCACTTTCTTCTACCTATTCCAATCACCCAGAGCCTTTAGGAAGCCCATTCCTAATCACTTATGACACATTTGTATCATATACCAGGGTACCTGCTTTTATAGAATTCAGCACTTTAGTGAATAATGTCTTACATTATACGCATCTATGTATATTCGCGACATGCCCTCTGTCTGAATCCAGCCCCGCTTACTCTCCCCTCCTGGGTCACTAACTTACTTCAGGTACTCAGCATCTCCTCCATCCCAGGGCTGCTTGAGCAATCTCCCCCAGCCACCCCGTCCTTGCCCCCATCTTATTGTGGTGCTCTGTGCTGGGTTCCTCTGCAATGCAGTGCAGATCCTGAGTCTAGCACACAAGAACTTCCCAATCTGGTTTCCATGACACTCTGGCCCCACATCCCATTCCGCATCATCCGCTACATACTTTCACCACAGTGAACAGACCCTGCTCAAGACATTCCCTCTGCTTGGAATGCCCTTGGCCACCTCTGCCAATTCATATTTCACTCAAGACCAGCGTCTAACCACTTGTGAGAAAATTTCCCCAAATATTCCAGGTTGAGTGAGTTAGTCAATCCTTTCTCTGCCAGTTTTGGTCACAGCTATACTATGATATTTATTACTGTGTGCTATGTTATAATCATCGACTTAAAATAATTTGGCTGTAGACTACTTGAGACTGGAATCTTGTTTCTGACATCTTTGTATCACAACTTCTGCAGCTTTCAAGAGCAGGCATAACCATGGCAAAGATCAGAGCATTATACTTCTCAT
>JAQZBX010093198.1:0-12180 GCA_029593785.1 Cabassous unicinctus
AAATACTTTTTTGCATTTAGGTTTCCCAGAAAAGTTAGTTTAGATACAATGTGTGCACCGCCTGTCAACATTTCTGCCACAGACTTACTCTCTCTCTCTCTCTCTCTCTCTCTCTCTCTTTTATTCCCCTGGGATCCCTATTTTATCTGACATTCCTCAGTATTTTGTGTTCTGCTCAAGATCTCTGAAGACTTGGGACCCTGTGCCTAGAAATGCATGGGCTTCTAACTCACTGCTTTGAGTAGCTCTATTGTAATCTACATCCACTTTAGGAGGGACCCAGGCTGTGCTGCATCTGTACAACTCCTTATGTATGTAGGACTGAGTTAGGTGAGGGTTCTAGAACAACAGGTCTGGGAATAAAATGTCCTGCCTGAAGTTGGAGTTTGTTTTTCTTTATTTAAGCATTTGTGGAGTCTGTCTCTAGTCTGTATCATTCTCCAGAGTTGTAAACTAGTCATCTTTGTCCTTTTATTTACTGATTCTGAGAGGGTACTATTCCTTGGCTTGTTTTACATCACCATTTTAATGAAATCACCTCTGTAACTATTTATATTAATAGTATTAAATAATATTTTTAAATTTTTTTCTCTTATCATGTACACAATCTAACATTCTCCCTCTTCATCTCATCCAGATATATATTTCAGTGCTGTTAATTACATTCTCAACATTGTACTACTGTAACCACCATCCATTTCCAAAACATTTTCATTATTCCAAATAGGAACTCTTTACACTTTAGCCCTTAACTTCATATTTTTTCTCCTCACACTGTCCCTTAGTAATATATAATTTAGATTCTGACTTTATGAGTTTGCTTATTCAAATTACTTCAAATAGGTGAGATCATACAATATTTTTCTTTTTTGTTTCTGGATTATTTCACTGAAAATGATGTCATTAAGATTCATCCAAGTTGTTACATGTATCAAGACTTTATTCATTTTTATGGCTGAATAATATTCCACTAAAAATACATACATCTATACATATATACATTATTTATCCATTCATCAGTTGATGGACACTTGGGTTGCTTCCATCTTTTAACAATTGTAATGTCACCATGAACATCAATGTGCAAATATTTATTTCAATTTCTGCTTTTAAATCTCTTGGGTATATACCTAATAGCCAGAGTGCTGAATAATATAGTATTTCTATACTTAGATTTCTGAAGAACTGCCAAACTGTCTTCCACATAGCCGCACCATTTTACTTGCCACCATCAATGTGAGTGTTCTTATTTCTCCAGAAACTCTCTAACACTTATTTTCCAGTTTTTTATAAAGCAGCCATTCTAATGAGTGTGAAATGGTATTTCATTGCAGTTTTGATTTGTATTTCCCTGATGGTTAATGATCTTGAGTATCTTTTCATGTACTTCTTGGCCATTTGCATCTCTTAATTGTAGAGATTTTTATTCGAGTCTTTTGCTCATTTATTAATTGACTAGCTTGTCTTTTGGTTGTTAAGTTGAAGTTATTTCTTTACATATTCTGGATATTAAACCTTTATTGGTTACATGGTTTCCAAATATTTTCTTCTCATTGTGTAGGTTTTTGTGTACTTTCATGAAAAAGTCTATTAAGGCACAATTTTTTAAAAATTTTGATGAAGTCTCATTTATCTATTTTTCCTTTTATGGCCTGTTATTTGGGTGTAAAGTCTAAGAACTCATTGCCTAACACAAAGTCATAAAGATGATTCTATATATTTTCATCCAGTTTTTTATATTCCTGGCAATTATATTTAGGTTTTGATCCATTTTGAGATTTTGAGATGAAATTTGTATTGGTTGTGAGTTACAGATGCTACCTTTTATTCTTTTTTAAGCAAAAGAAGATCCAGTATCCCCAAATTTGTTGAAAAGACTATTTTTTCCCAATTGAGTCATCTTTGCCACCTTGGCAAAAATCAGTTGACCATAAAAGAGAGGGGCTATTTCTGAGGTATCAGATATATGCCATTAGTATATATATGCCTGGCTTTGTGCCAATACCATGCTGTTTTGATTACTGTAGCTTTGTAATGAATTTAAAGATAGCATGGTGTGAATCTTTCAACTTCATTCCTCTTTTTAAAGATGGTTTTGGTTATTCACAACCCCTTGATTTACCATATAAACATGATGATTAACTTTCCAATCATCATATTTATATACAAGGTTATTGGAGATTTTATTAGGATTGTCTTGTATCTATACATTGTTTTTGGTAGGATTGACATCTTAATAATATTTAGTCTTCTGATACATGAACATAGAATTTACTTCAATTTATTTAAGTCTCCTTTGATTCCATTAATCAGTGTTTTATAGTTTTCTTTGTTCAAGTCTATTCCATCATTGTTACATTTATTTCTAGGTATTTGATTATTTTTACTGATATTGTGAGTAGGATTTTTTTTCTTGATTTCTTTTTCTGATTATTCATTGCTTTTGTATATAAACACTGATTTTTTTCAGTGTTGGCATTTCCCCACCACTTTGCTGAATTCATTTATTAGCTCTAAGAAATTTGTTGTGGATTTCTCAGGATTTTCTGCATAGAGGATCATTTCATCTGCAAATGAGCAAATGTTTTGCTTCTTCCTGTCCAGTTTGGATATGTTTTTAAAAATAAACTTAAATTTTAGAAAAGTTTTGGAATACAGAAAAGTTACATTGCAACTATAAGACATTCCCATAACGCATCCCTTCTCCATCCCACATTTTCCTCTAAAAATAACATCTTCCATTATTGTGGTAAATTTGTTACAATTGATGAACCAATATTGAAGAATTATTACTAGCCAAGGTCTACAAATTACATTATGGTATATACTTTGTACCTTACGGTTTTATAGATTTTGACAAAATATATATTGGTCTATATCTGCTTTTGTAATGACATACAGAACAATGCCCTATATTCCAACTATTCTTCCCTCCACTTCCCCTCAGAATTTCTGGTAACCACTATCTTTATATCAATGATGCAAGTTCTTCAGTTACTACAATAAGAATAAATCTAATTTGGTCAGTTGTTGCATTTCTCCATAATGTTAGTTTCTGAATTTTGATACTTTGGGGATATATTGCCTGCTGTGCTTCAGATTGAGAAGGGGCTTAGGTCTTATGCGGCAGAGAGTAGGAAATGTTTTGCTTGCAGATGCAGATACACTTCATTTTTGGGATATGAGTTGCTCGCCATTATCATTTCATTACTTGCCCTAGGCAAGTCTGATGGACTGGAGAGTAGTTATTGGCTGCAACTCTGTTGAGATTCAGGGCTTAAAAAGGCATATGAAAGACTGAAGCTATAAGTTTCTGGGACATATATTCAGTGGATATAGCGCTAATTATCTGTTCAAATAAAAGGAGCAGAAACATCATGAATAGATCAATTAGAAATGAATCTAACACTTATGCTGGGGAAACAGATTTTCATATATTCCAGAATAAGAACCAGTGATGGTGTGCTATTTTCCTGAGTCTGTGTGACCTGCATATAGTGTTTGAAAATTACTCTAGCCCTTGGGAGTACTCCTGTTTGAGCTTTGTTTACTGTGTCAGTTAGAGAGAAATGCCTGAAATGTGCATAAGCATTATCTCTGAAATGAACTTCCAATTCACTTTGAAATCTCTTCGTCATAAAAACCCTTTTGTATGTAATGTTTCCTCTTTTTGGTCAAGGTCATATTCCAAATGCATCATTGGTTAGTACTTGGTAGTAATCCCACAGTACCAGAGTGGCTCATCCCTGGAGAGTCATGTCCCACACCAGGGGAAAGGTAGTGAGTTTATTTACTCAGTTTGACTTAAAGAGAGGTCACATTTGAGTAGCTAGGTTCTCATGAGGTAACTGTTAGGCTATAGTTGTTGTTAAGCTAAGTTTCACTTTTACAAGAATAAGGTTCATAAACACAAGCATTAATATTGAAAGCTTGGCATATTGGTCTGTTTTATTTTATTAGGCACTGACAGTATACTCCAGAAATTTTTGCCCCTCTATTTGAGTAAGTAGCAGGACTCCCCAGGGGGGAAATTTAATATTTTGTTGGTTATTGTGTGTGGGTCTCCACCCACAGAGAATACACCCTATGGAAAACTAAGCACATTCATTTTCCATATGTGCGTGCCCAGGTGCACCCCTCCCTGCACATCCCTATACCATGAACCATGCACCAGTGATAACCCACAAAACACTCCCACCATTGTGTTCTCAACTGCAGTCCTCGACCTAACCAGATCTCACCAAGCCACAGAGTTACCAGTTCCATCACCGAGCCCTCCCCCAAGTTCCATGTATTACCCAACCCGATTCCCATTTCCACTCACACTTACAATTCAACAACATCAAACCTTCTCATATGATGGCACCACCCTCAACCCAATCCACTCCTAAACTGCCACCATCTACCTTATCATGGATTCTGCCCAGGTTGGCCATTGGCCTACCACTCTCTACTACCTTTCTATTTCCTAGTAACCTACATTCTAAACTCTACCATTGTGAGTCTGCTCAATATCCTTAGCTCAGATCAGTGAGATCATGCACTATATTTCCTTTAGTGACTAGCTCACATCACTCAAAATTGGGTTTATGAGGTTCATCCATGTTGTTGCATGTGTCAATACTTCATTCTTTCTTACAGCTGAGGTGTATTTCATTGTATGTATGTACCACATTTTGCTTATTCATTCAGCCTTTGATAGACACTTGGATTGCTTCCAACTTTTGGCAATTGTGAATAATGTTGTAATGAACATTGTTATGCATATCTGTTCATGACCTTGCTTTTAATTCTTCTGATTATATTCCTAATAATGAGATTTCTCAAGTAATATTTTTGAAATTATTTTTGCAACTCCACATTATTGCATTCACTCTCAGTTTCCTATTTACCAACATAAGATTCATTAGTGCCTTTAAGCTAAATTACATTAGAGAATCAGTTTCACAAGCACAAATACCATTTCAGAAAACTCATCCTTAATATTATGTTCTTCTACAACTACTCTTTGTACATAACTCTATACCATTCAGCCTTCTTCACACAAACAGTACCAAATATATATATACATATGTTTAAAGATATTTATATAAAGTATTGCCAGTGGCAATTGTGGGGGCTGGCAGGTCAGATATTCATAGGGTATGCAGGAAAATGGAAACTCAAACAGAATATAATGCTATTTTATTTTAACAGAATTTCATATTCTCTGGGAAACATCAGGAGTTACACATTAGGTCTTCAATTTATTGGATTAGGTCCACCCAAATCATTAAGGGTGATCTTCCTTGCTTAAAGTCAATTGTTTATAGATATTAATCCCACATACAAAGTACCTTCACTGCAACATCTAGACAAGAGTTTGGCTAAACAACTTGGTTTTAACTTACCCAAAATGACATATAAATCTAACCATTATTAAAAAAACAACACTAGGTTTGATAGAACTGCCAGAACTCCCACAGGAAATGTTGCATAAGAGGTAAAAAAACTAAGAGTAATGGGAAGACTTGAACCATTTTATTATTCAAGGAAATCTGAATCCAATCTTCAGAAAAGCCCAGAATGTAATGGAAATCACCCTTGAAGACAATTTTGGCATCATTGAGAAGATTATAGTTGGCTGCCCATTTTGGTGAAGGTCTATGATAAAAGATGCTGTTCTATATCCAGAGTTCCACATGTAAATGTGGACGAAAGAATTCAAGAATAATAGGCACCATCTGGTGCCATGTGCACTTCAAATTAAAAGTGAATATATACTTACTTTATTTTAACTGTAGGCAAAAAGGCCGTAGCCAATAGAAATAGGGCTAGTGGGTCTTTGAAATCCTAGTGTAAGATATATAAGGGCAGCCATCAATTGAGTTGCTTGATTTATAGAACAACATTTCTTACAGTGGGATATTGGCATGTACTCTGAATCCAAATGTGTATTAAAATAATTATATTCCAGGATAAAGTGGTATTTCCCAGGAAAGCAAAAGTGTTCAAACTAATGAAATCAATCAATATTATATACCACATTAAGAGAGTGAAGTAACAAAACAACATAATCATCTCAATTAACATGGAAAAGGCATTTGACAAATCCAGTACAAATTCTTGATAAAGAAATGCATAGAGCTAGCCATAGAAGAAATATTTCTCTACATGATAAATACCATAAATGAAGAACTCACAGCTAACATCATACTCAACAATGAAAGACAAAAGTTTTCCCCAAAATTCAAATCAGGTGAATGAAAAGATGCACATGATCATCAGTGCTATGCATTATCATAAATGATAAATTCTATTATAATTCATAAATTCTAGCCAGAGATATTAGGTAAAAATTAGCCATCATCCAAATTGTAATGGAGCAGTTAAATTTATCTCTATTTGTGGATGACATGTTCCTATGTATAAAAATCCCCATGAATGCAAAAGAAAACTATGGCATTTCATGAACTAATTTACAAATATGCAGGGTACATTATCAACATGCAAAAATCATTTGTGTTTCTATACATCAGCAATAAACAGTCTGAAAATTAAATAATGAAAATATTTCCAGTGATAATAGTATTATGAATATTATGAATATATAAATATACATATAATCAAGAATGTAAAAGACTTGCACAGTAAAAACAAAATATTTTTGAAGGGTATTAAGGAAGATCTCAATAAAGTCAAAGATAACCTGTGATCATGGCTTGGAAGATTTAAATAATCTTAAAATGTCAATACTACCCAGAGGGATTTCCAGATTCAAGGTAATCTGTAGTATAATTAAATTGGAATCCAACTTGTCAATATATACAAAAATCAAATCATGGATCAATGACTTTCAAATAAGACTTAAAATCAACACATTTTTAGAAAAAACATAGGGAAAATATTTATGTTCTATTATATTACACAATGGATGATGAGCTATGAGACCCAAAGCATGAGAAACAAAAAGTAGGTTTTCGGGCTTAATCAATATCAATAAAAGAAAATGACAAGATGCTCTAACAGAATGGGATATATATTTGGGAAATCATATATCATGTGGTTTTAATAATCAGAATATATTAAAATTCCAACAACTCAACAATGAGAAAATCACTGAATTAAAAAATTAAAAATGTCTTGGATAGATACTTCATTAAAGAAAGTGTATAAATATAAATAGCCAATAAGCATATGAAAAGATGCTCAACATCATTATCCATTAGAGAAATGTAAATTAAAGTCACTATGAGATACCACTGTACTCTTCACATTACAAATTTCACAGCAAAGAGATGGCTAGTCTTAACAGAAAATCAAAATAATGTGCTGTCAAGTGTGCATAGATATTAGAACCCTTGTGCATCATATGGTGGCTTGTAAAATTGTGAAGCCACTTTGGGGAATATCATGGTGCTTCCTTGATTAGTTAAATGTAGAATCAGCGTATTGCTCTGCTCATTTCTAGCTACATATCCAAAATAATTGAAAATAAGGGTTGGAAAAAATAATTATGTAACAGAGTTAAAAGAACCATTATTCACAATAGCTAATATATAAAATATAATGCATGAATATATTGCAGGGCTTAGTCTAATTATAAGCCTCATAATAAGAAAATGTATTCAATGAACTGAAAAGACATGTGGTCATTGAAATAATTATCCAAATACACCTAAACAACTCTTGTATAATTAAAGCAGATTACCACCAATTTTGATATTTTAAATATTATGACTGCTTCTGTTATCAAAATATGAAACAATCTTTTTAATATGAAATACCCTGTTTAATTGGTTCTTAAATATACACCTATGTGATATAATCTATGGATAAAGAGTTGGACTTTAAAGTTATTACCAAGCGTAGCCTCAACCATATTTTCTATTTTTTCTAGCAACTATCAAGTAAGTTTTATTATGTTCAATTTCATATATTAATTAGCAAATGTAATTTAAGAAAATTCTTAAACAACCTAGAAATACTTATTGATTTTCAAACAGTTTAAAAGTTCTGTAACATTTCAAAATTAAGGCACATGGGATAGTAGAAAATCACACGTCCTAACATCAATAAGTGTGTTAGAAGATCAGGAAAATGATACTAGGAGTCATAACTGATGCTTTCATTAAATTACCAGGTGTAGAGAGTACATGTTAGAGACGTAAGCGTGGGAAGATATCAAAGTATAGGAAAATATGTGAATATATTAAGCAAGTAAAAGTTTATTTCTATAATGTTTAATTTTAAGGAACAAACTTAAGCTCTCTAATGGAGTGCTGTCAGGAAAATAATGATGCTAAATTAGTATCATTATTGATGAAATGAGACTTTGCACTGCCTTTCCCAACCATATTAACCATTTGAATTTAAGTTGACTGTGTATATTGTAGGAAAAAGGCATACCCCTGAAAAAGATGGACATGTTCCGCTATTTACCTTGATGAAATTAGATTATTTACAAGATCAAGTCCTTAAGATTGAATAAGCATCACCGTCTCTACAGGTATGGTCATATTTAATTAACACTAGAAGAGTCCCAAATCCTGCAGATCAGAGATG
The DNA here is from genome assembly GCA_029593785.1 of Cabassous unicinctus. NCBI lineage: Eukaryota > Metazoa > Chordata > Mammalia > Cingulata > Chlamyphoridae > Cabassous > Cabassous unicinctus. The sequence continues at coordinate 8,545 of JAQZBX010093198.1, forward strand.
AAAATGTTTTTTAATGATTTAGACTTTCTTAAGAATGAAGAAAGAATTAATTTTTTTTCTCTATGGTCACGTGAATAAATAAGTAGATTTCACTCTCCTTTACCCAAAAAATGTATTTGTTTTTTTTTTTGCAACTGTGAAGGTAATCATTACAACAAAGTACATTTATGCATTTAATGGAAGTATTCATTAAGATTAGAGTCTTTCTGCGGGCAATAATTTGAGAATGTCAGTTTTGCTTACTCTGTATAACTCTATAAATTCAAACTACCTTATAAATATTTCCAATATTCTGTTATGTCTCTTTTGAAGGCTCAGCCTTTCCAATTCCTATATCCGAGAAATTATCCCTTAATGTTTGGAAAGGAAAAGCGTTCCTTCTAGTAATATTCCTTATTCAAGAAATAGTTTTCAATTTAATTTAGATATTTTCTAAATGTATAACCATCATGATCAACAACCTAGTTTTATGTAATTAAAAATTAATTATATTTTAAATATATTGACTGAAATCTATGTAAGCTATGCATAAATGTAAACAATAAATTATTTGAATCATTTTTCCCTGTCCATTAATTTTGATATCAGATACAACAAAACCAGTCTTATAGAGTAGATGGAGTTTAATAAGAATTTTGGCTCATTATATCATTTCATCAATACTCACCTGTCATGTACTTTTCATGGAAATCTTGGGAGGAGAAACTGTTGAAGGTAATTCTGTTTTATTTTTTAACTTATTATTGCACATATTTTCACATAATACAAATATAAAGAGAAACGTATTCTGAACACCTATATCATCATATAGCATTTCTTATGGTTTTTATCAATTTGCCTATGTTGTTTTGTCTATTTCCCATGTTTTTCATCTCTTCTAATTTTAGTATTTTCAATGTAATTCAGATATCATATTATCTAACCTGTTAATACTTCAGTAAGCATCTCCAAAAAAAAATTGGTCTTTGTTTTTTAATGTAACCATAAATCTATTAAAATACCTTAAAAAGTAATAATTCCATTATATTGTCTGATTTGAAAACCGTGGTCAATATCCCCAGTCATTCGAGAAACATTTTTTTAAAAATTGTTTTATCCTATATACAACCAAAATTACCTTTTTAATCACTTTCAAGGGTACTATTTAATGGTACTAAATACATTTGCCAATATTATAATAATTCACTACCATCGCCAATAACCTTTCCCTCAAATTTTCATCATCTCATACAGAAACTATGCACCCACTATAACTCTTTTCTCCCCTGCCCTGAGGTAATCTATAATCTATGCTCTGTCTCTATAACATTTATTTCTACTATGTTTTTCATATAAGTGAGATAATACCATATTTGTTTTTTGTGTCTATCTTATTTCACTCAGCATGATATCAAGATTCAACCATGTTGAGCATTCATCAGAATTTCATTGGTAATTACAACTGCATAATATTCCGCTGTGTGGATATATGATATTTTTTATTCTTTTCCAAGTTGGTGGACACTTTGATTGCTACCAATTTTGGCTATTGTGAATAATGCTGATAAAAGCATTGTTTTAAAAGATCTCTTAGAGTCCTTGCTTTCCATTTTTTTGGGTGTATACCAAGCAATGAGATTGACAGGTTAAATGATAATCTGATTATCAATTTTTCAATGAACCACCAAAATTTATTTCCACAGTAGTTGCACCATTTTACAATGGCACTAGCAATGTATAAATGTTCCTATTTCTCCATCTCCTCTTCAACACTTAAACACTTTTATCTTGTATTTTAAAAATTAAAGCCTTCTTATTATGTGTAGTAGTGATTGATTTCCAATTTCCTGATGACCAACGATGTTGAGCACCTTATCATTTGCTTATTGGACATTTGCATGTATTCTTTTTATAAATATTTATTCAAGTCCTTTTCTGTTTTTTTAATTGAGTTATTTTTGAATTTTTTTGTTGAGTTGTATCAGTATTTTATAAATTCCGGATAGTAAACTCTCTTCAGATATATAGCTAACAATTACTTTCTAACATTATGTTAGATCATCTTTTTGCCTACTTGTTAGTGTCCTTTGATGTAGTTTTTAACTTTGATGAAATCTATTTTTTCTTTTGTTGTTTGTGCTTTCAGTGTTATATCTAGAAACTAGTACCAGATCTAAAGTTCTGAAGATTCCCTATTATGTTTTCTTCTACAAGTTTTTTTCTTCTTTTCTTATACAGGTTTTATGGTTTTACCCCTTACATGTAGGTCCTTGATCCATTTAGAGTTAATATTTGCATGTGCTGTGAATTAGGGGTTCAATTTCATTTTTTTTGCAAGAGTATACCAAGTTTTCTCAGCACCATTTGCTTAAGAGATTGTTCCTTCCCCAAATATTGTACTTAGTACTCTTGTTAAAAATCAGTTGGCCATAGATGTATGAGTTTATATCCCTTGTGGGCAGTATGTCTATTGTTACACCAGTAACAAACATTTTTCTTACTGTAGCTTTGTAATATGCTTTGAAATTGGAAAATTTGCAGCCTACAATGTGGCTCTTCCTTTGCAATATTGATTTGGCTCTACAGGGTCTCTTACAATTCCACATTGTAAAATAAATGCTAGGGTATTGAAATGTGTTGCAGTCAATCTGTAGATTGCTTTTGGCAGCATTGACCTTTTAAATATAGTAAATCTTCGTATGGATAAACATGGTATGTGTTGCAATTTATTTAGGTTTTCTTTAATTTCTTTCGGCAGTCTTCCATATATTTTTCAGTGAAAAACCTTTCACCTTCTTGGTGAGATTTATTCCTAGTTATTTTATTCTTTTAGTAGGTATTTTGAATGGAACTTTTATTAACTTCATTGATTTATTTTTAAATTTTTCCATTATAGAATACACTTTGCTGATGTATGGAAACCCACCTGCTTTTTTATGATACTCTTACAACCTACACTTTTGCTAAACATGTTTGCTAGTTCTAAAAGTTTTCTTATGTATCCTTTGTGATTTTCCATATAAAGATCATTTCATCTGTGAATATACAGTGTTTTATTCTTTCTTTTTCAATTTAAATACTTTTAATCTCTTACCTAATTGCTCTAGAAAGGACTTCCAGTACAACACTCAATACCTGTGGTGATACCAGATATTTTTATCTTCTTCTTGACATCAGGGGAAATGCTTTCTGTATTTCAATATTGTATATAAGTATTGCTATGCATTTTTCACACACATACTTTATCATCTTGAGGAAGTTACATTTTATTCCTATTTCTCTGAGTGATTTTATCATGAATGTGTGTTGGGTTTGTCAAATGCATCAATTGAGATGATCATGTAATTTTATTTTTTTTCATTCTGCTAATGTAATATATTACACTGGATGACTTTCTTAGGTCACACCACCCTTGCATTCATGCAGTAAATCAGAATTGGTTGTGGTATATAATTCTTTTAATATGATGTTGGATTCAATTTGTTACTGTTTTATTGAGGATGTTTGTCTCTATCTTCATAAGAGATACTGCTCTAGAGTTTTCTTTTCTCATGATATGTAGTGTTTTCTCTTCCATTCATCTCAAATATTTCCTACATTACCATGTGATTTCTTATTTGACCCATTTGTTTTTGTAAGAATGTGTTATTCAATTTC
>JAQZBX010093199.1:0-12180 GCA_029593785.1 Cabassous unicinctus
ATATATATATAACAAATAACATTTATGTAAACAAATGCACATATATGCATATGTATTTATATATCATTTTACAAATATTGGTATGTATTGTGAAAAATTTGATTTTTACCCACAATAAAAAAAAATTAAAAAAAAAAAGAATAAACAGAAACAAAGGAGAAAGTCAGATGAAGAAGGGGAGGGAAACACAGAGACAGAGAGGGAGAGAGAGATCAAGAATGAGAAGAGGCTAGTTGCAAAACCTGTGAACAATAAAAGAAGGGCTCACATAAGAAAATGAATATATGTCGATGGAAACCTCTGGAAAGATTCCCAGCTCCAAATCACCTCTGCCCAATGCCTGGGCCTGAGCAAGCAATCTTGCCCATTCATCCTTGGACAGCTCTGACTGTTAGGAAGTTCTTCCTTACTGCCTGAATCAGGAGGGCAGCAGTGGATGGTATGGGAGCACAGGGCAAACTACCTGGGCTAAGGTTCAGTTCTAAGAGCTCCAAAGCCAGCCCAGGAGTGAGGAAAGTCTGGGCACAAATCCATTTGGGAGAATGAGTGTCACCCCCACCCCAGGAAAACAGGATTCCAAGCTGGGGTACTGGTGAGAGGTTTAGAGCAGGATTGGGATAGAGGAGAGAAGGGATCAAAAGGGAGCAGGTCCTGGAAGTTGCTGAGAACAGCCTGGGGATGTACAGCTCAGCCTACACATTACATGGGCAGGGTAGGGGCTGCTTGTTGGGATGGCTTGAAAGGGCCATCGATGTTGAATCCAATGCTACTTACTTGTTGCCTTTGTCCATTGATCAGAACAGCAGGATGACGAGAGTACTAGATTTGATGTCAGATGACCTGGTTTTGAATGGCAGCCCCACTGCTTTCTAGCTCTGTGGCCCTGGGCTTCAGTTTTCTCATCTGTAAAATGGGGACAATAGTCCTTACCTTAAATGGTTGTTGGGATGATTCCATGTGACAACAGAGTGAAAATACCAGTAAGGCGCTGGTGAAGAAAAGTTGGGAAATTACGGTAGCTCTAAACCTGGAACTATGTAAAACACATCTGCTTCCTCTGCCCCATATATGACAGCCCTTCAAAGAGCCAAAGACAGAGACTCTACCCCCATGAATCTTCTCTCCAATTCCTTCAACCATTGCTCAGAGGACATGATGTCTCTTGAACTAATTAGCTCGTAGATATATCACCTCATATATTAAGAAGATATTTGGGGAAGTAAGCAGCGGGAGAACTTGGGTAGGTGAGAACATAAAATTGCAGGAGGCTTTTAAAATAATTCTAGTCCTGGAAGAGACAATTTGGTTCAAACCACCTTCCTTTTGCTAAATTAAAACTTCCCAGAAAGCCCAAGGGAAACTTCCTAGGGCAGACCCTCCCTGAACAGGTGGTTTGTAGGGTAGAGTGTGAGGCCCCTCAATCATAGTTGCTCCCTCACACTCCAAGAAAAAGCCACAGGACAGGGCACTCCTAAGAAAGTTCATATCCAGCTGTAACAACACTATCTCTGATCAGACCCCAAACCCAGCTCCGTGGATGCTGGGAGGGGAAGGCTCTGTAAACAATTGGTCAGGAGGGAGGGTGGCCGGTTGTGTGCTAAAGACCAGAATCTGGGAACTGCCAACTTAGATGAGCCAGGACAGAAAAAAGGTTGACCCAGAAATGGCAAAACCAGGGCTCCTCAATGGGGGTGATGGTAGCGGGAATGGGAATGGGCTATTTTGCAACAGTAATTTTGCAGCTCCCCTACTCCCTTGATGTGCCCCTTCAGTGACCCTCTGCCCAACAAGACCCTTTCCTGGTTTCAGAGGGAGGATCTTGAATTTTCCTGGGAGTTGAAGGCTGTGGGGTGGGGAGGGAAGGAGCTGAGTGGGGGAGCTCTCCTGAAGGGGTGGAGGGAGGCTGTGGGGAGCAAGGTAGGCTGGTGAGGCCTTCCCCCCAGCAAGCACTTCAATAATCTGATTTCCATAAAGAGAACTTTCCCGGCCATAAAGATTTTATTGAAACTCCCAGCAGCCTGATAAAAGCATAATTCCACTGACCACAATCTACCTAGAAATAGCTCCAGGATATTAGGCTGAAACTCAGTAAAGCTAGCCTTTCTGGAAGTCTGCTCTGCTCTCCTCCTCCTTCCCCCTTTTCCCTCTCCTCGCAACAACGGAGGGGGCCTCCATTTGACTCAACTGAGGACTATCCACACTCCATGGGGAAAATGTTAGTCCAATCCTGAAAATAAGCCCAGCTCTTCAGGCCTGGGTCAGAGAGAAAGGAGGCCCTGGGCCAGGCTGCACAAGAGTGCATTGACACTCTTCCTAGAGCTCCTGAGCCTGCTGTGGCCTGTTCCAAACCTGCTGCTTCTGGAGGGTGCTTAGGGGCCCAAGAGATGTGACTTCAGCTCTGACTGGAACCCAGCCTGGAGTTGGAGTCCTCAGGGACTAGTTGAAGTCCAGAACATCAGAGAAAGACTCCAGACTCTATAGGCCAATAGATCTGGGTTTACATCCTTGCTCTGCTGCTTACTGGATATTTGATGTTAGGTAAGTCACTTCTTGTGTCTGAGTTTCAGCTCCCTTAGCTGTAAAAATGGGGGAAAGAATACCTCTTCAAAGTGCTGAGGATAATTATAGCATGAGATGCCTCATATAAAATGCTTAATGTGGTGCTTGGCACAAAGTAGGCATTCAATACATACTCATCATCACCACCCTATTACCCTCTATCCCACGTGACCACTCCCCTTTCCTCATGGGTAGAAGCAGCTTCCTTGTAAGATAAGATAGGTCCCAAGAAAACAGCCCATGCCTGCCTACCTGACTCTATGGGTTAATTTGCTGTTTTCTGACTAAACTAACTCCCTCTTTGACTATGGGCAAGTCCTTTTCCTTCTCTGAGCTTCAGTCTCCCCACCTATCAAGTGAGAGTGAGTAGTTAGATGAAGTCTACTACGTAACTTCCTGGCTCTGAGTCTGCATGACTAAAAAACTGGCCAAAATTCTGATAATTCAGGATATTCATTCAACAAATATTTATTGAGCACCTACTATGTGCCAGGCGTTGCTCTAAGAGTTGGGAATTAAACATTTGAAAAAACAGACAAAATTGAGGCATAGTGCTCAATGAAATCAGTAAATAAAATATAAAATATATAGTTTGTTAAAAGATGTTAGGTCCAAGGAAAAAAATTAAGTAGGGAAGGGGGATGGAGAATGTTTGGGAGGAATGTTTAAAAGATTTTAAGGAGTGATCAGAGAACACCTCACCAAGAAGGTAACATTTTGATTAAAGGGTTATGGAAGCACATCATGCAGGTATCTGGTAGAAGAATATTCCAGGCAGAAGGAATAGCCTGTGCAAAGATCCTGAGGTAAAAGCATGACTGGCTCTTTGAAGATCAGCCAGAAGGTCGGTGTTCTGAAAAAAAAATGAATGAAGGAGAGAGTAGCAGAAAATGAGGTCAGAGATTTAACAATAAGCCAGTTTGTGAAGGGTCTTGTAAAACATTATAAGGACCCTGGATTTTATTCTAAGTGAAATGAGGAGCATGTGGAAGGGTTTTGAGCAGAGGAGGAACATGGTCTGATTTCTGTTTTACCAGGATCTTCCTGACTTCTGTTTAAAGAAGAGACTGGTGGTAAGGGTAGGGCTTAAGTAGAAGCAGAGAAGCTACTGCAGTGATCCGGGCAAGAGGTGGTGGTGGCCTGAAGCAGTGAGACTGCAGTGAGCCCCAGAGTGAAGAACTAGCAGGAAAGCCAAGGGAGTAGCTTCCAGGAATGGGGAAGTTGTTGTGGGGCTGCAGGTCAAGGGAGAGAGATAAAAAAGGGCCAGAGCATGTACCCCAGAGCATGTGCAGATGACCTCACTGATGGATGGTTCTGGAGAGAACCAGTTCCTGAGGACGACAGAGTCATGTTACTCAAGTGACCCAGAATGCGCGGTAACCAGTTCTGTACCTCTTTTTTGCTCCTCCTTGTGGCAAGAGTGGGAAGTGGAAAATCTCTGCTCATCGTGTAGCACCCTCCCATCTGAGGGTGGATGTTGGAGAGATTTCCATGCCCCCAAGAGTGGGGTGTGATCATCTTGGCTCACACTTCTTCTCATATCTGAATTCTGTCTCTGTGGGCTGCCCACTGGATATCCCATGGAAAAATGACTATCTGCAAAGGCTTCTTAGTGGTTAGGAAAAGAAAGTGGTATGGGAGACAGGAGGCAGGCATGTTGGGGTTTGACAGAGGGAAAGACAACAAAGGAAAGAATCCAACATGGAGCCCAAAGAAAGAGTTCATTAGAGTCAAACCAGGGGCAGCTAGACATTCTATTGGAGGTACCAGCAGGGGTAGAGGTACTCCAGGTAAGCTGGAAAGACACCTTGAAGAATGAACGTGGTCCATTTACGTAGCACACAGAGGCCAATTTGATCCTTGTCCCAGCTCTGCCAATGATTTGCTGTGTAACAATGAGAAGGTTCTTACCCCTTTCTGGGCATCAATTTTCCAGTCTGGGCAAATTAAATGTTTGGATTAATTAAAGGTTTGGCAGGGATGTGGGGGTGATGCCTGGGATGGCAGAATTCCTTTAGAGCTAACACTTCCTAACCTCACCTTCTACCACTCCTCCTGGAAGGAACGTACATTGTTTTTGCCTGCTTAGCACCTGTTATCCATCTTCTGGTAAGACAAATCATATTTCTTGGGGAACTTCCCCTCTCACATGATCAGTCTCCATGGTTTAGTTAGGGGCTGACTCCACTCTTGGATCAAAGGAAGAACAAGTGACTCAGACCTCGCCGATCAGTGTGTTCCATCTTTACTGGCCACAGTGATTGATTCAGATATGGACACATGAAATACATCATTCCAATGAGGCTCAGATCTGGGGATTTTGACAGATTTGTTGGGGAGAGAGAATTGCTATTTCTACTGAACTTGGTTGGAGCTTTAAGGATATAAGCACAGAACTGTTGGCCACCATCTTGCAACCATGAGAAGAAAGTCTGTCTAAGAATGGCACCAATATATAAAAGACGAGAGTTGAGAAGGGGAGAGAGCAAGACTGAGTTCTGGTGATTGTTTGAGCCTCTGGATCCAGCTATGCCTAAAATTAGACCTACCCATGCCCTTATCAATTGTGTGAGCCCATTAGTGCCCTTTTTAAAAAAAAGCTTGTTTGAGTTGAGTTTTAGTTACTTACTACTGAAAGAGTCTTGAATAATATACATATTTATCATCTTCCATATAGTCCAGTCATTCAGAGTCACTGGCCAGTCTATGAGTAGGCCATGAAATTTCACATCTCTGGTCCTTTGTGCAAGCTGTTCCTTTTGTCTGGAATTTCTTCCCCTGCTTTGTTCACAGAAGTCTGCTTATTCTACAAGAGCCATTCAGTGAAGGACATCTGGAATGGTGAAGTAAGGACTTCCAAAAACTTCTCTTCCATAAAAGCAATGAGAACATTGGCAAAACTTGTCAAAATACACTTTTTCAGAACTCTGGAAATTAACCAAATGCTCGAAACCATCTGAAGAGTGTTATTCAAGAAAAAAATGCTGAATCTTGGTAAGAATAGCAAGCTTTGTGGGGCCTGAACTTGCCTTATTCCCATTTCTCTTTTCCCAGCTCCATAGTAACCTTGTGAAAATCAGCAGCCTTGCCACCATAGTATCTTTGAAAAACAGCAGCACGGAAGCAAGTGGAGGGGGCAAACTAGGGTTAGAAAGCCTCAAAAAGCTGCATTCCAAGAGAATTGTTACTACTTGCCATGTCTTACAACTCCCCAGAAAACACCATTCACAGGACTTGTCTTTACTTGGCCTGACTCAGAGTTTACTTAGTAAGAAAAGCCCTATCCCGAGGTTGTTTATAAAAAAAAAACTAAAAAACAATAAGCAGTATTTGTTTAACATCACAGCTGCCTGAGGTAGTGGTACCAACTGGAGCAAACAAGAGGTTAGCTAGTCAAAAAACTTTAAAGGAAGATCTGGGGAATAAGAAGCTCATAGGAGTCTTTGAAAAGCTCTTCAATAATCTTGAGGATCTAGAAGATCACTTGCATGTGCAGGGTTGTGTGCATGCCTAGGAAAGACCTGAGAAGGCCCTAATCTCTCACATCTAGTTAACATTGAGGCCCAGTAGAAGCAAGAAGTGGAGGCTAAGGCAGGCTCGTAAATTGCTGTAGTCTTGAAGAGGTGCCCCAACCCACACACAGCCAAAGTTTGGAAGAGTTATTGGTTCAAGGCATTTAAGGACATCTCTGTCCAATCATCACCTGACCACTAAGTTAACCAAATATACACTTCAGGAGCCACACATGGCAGAGAATACAGACTTCACAGAATTAAATCAGAAAAGCCACTAAACAAACAAACAACAAAAACTACAATAAGCAGCAACAAAAACAAACTTTGGAGAAGGGAGATAAACTGATTTCCAGAGTTGCCTCATTAAATTATTTGAAATGTTCAGTTTTCAACAAAAAATATGAACTATGCAAAGAAACAAAAAGTATAGCCCATACACAGGGGGAAAAAAGCCATCAATAGAAACTGTTCCACAGGAATCACAGAGGTCGGACTTACTAGACAAACACTTTAAATAAGCTATAATCAATATGGTAAAAAAAACTGAAAGAAAACATAGCTAAAGAATTAAAAGAAAGTATGAGAATGATGTTTTGTCAAATCGAGGATAGCTATAAAGAGATAGAAATTATATAAAAGAACCAAATAGAAATTCTGGAGTTGAAAAGTCCAATAACTGAAATGAAAAATTCACTAGAGGAGCTCAACAGAAAATTTGAGCTGGCACAAGAAAGAATCAGCAAATTTGAACTTGAGCTGAGATCATCCAGTCTGAGGAACAGAAAGAAAATAACAGTGAAGAAAAATGAGCAGAGATTTAGAGACATGTGGGACACCATCAAGCATACCAACATACCCATAATGTTAATCTTGAAGGAGAGGAGAGACAGAAAGGGACAAAAGAATACTTGTAGAAATAATGGCTGAAAACATCCAAAATTTGATGTAAAACATTAATCTATACATTTAAGAATCTCAATGAACTCCAAGCAGGATAAATGCAAAGAGAGTCACACATAGACAAGTCAAAGTCAATTGATGAAAGTCAAGGACAAAGAGAGAATCTTGCAGCAAGAGAAAAATGACTCATCAAGAACAGGGAATCATCAATAAGGTTAACAGCTGATTTCTCATCAGAAATCATGGAGTCCAGAAGGCAGTGCAGTGACATATTCAAAGTGCTGAAAGAGACTCTCAATCAAGAATTCTGTATCCAGCAAAACTGTCCTTCAAAAATGAAGGAGAAATTAAAACACTTCCAGATTTCAATAACAAAACAAAACAGTTGAGAGAGTCATCACTAGCAGACCTTCCCTAAAAGAAATACTGTGGGGAGTTATTCAGGTTGAAATGAAAGGGCACTGGATAGTAACTGAAATCCACAGAAAGAAACAAAGCATTGGTAAAGGTAACTATATTGTTATATATATATAAGTATAAAAGTATATTTGTTTGCAATACTTTTCTTATAATATCTAATTTAAAAGGCAACAGCATACAGCAATAAAAATAAAATGGTGTGGGTGAGCTTAAAATGTATAAAGATATACTTTTTATGGCAATAACAGCAAAAAGAAGGGGAGGGAATAGACCTATATGGGAACAACCTTTTTGTATACAATAGAAATTAAGTATTAATCCAAGCTAGATTGTTTTAAATTAATATCTTAATTATAATCTCCAGGGCAGCCACTAAAAAATAGCTCAAAAATATATAATAAAAGTATTTAAAAATATTTAAAAAACAAGGAAATTGAAATGATACACAAGAAAATGTCTAATTAACACAAAGAAGGGATGAATGGAAGAATAGAGGAACAAAAAAGACATATAGAAAACAAACAGCAAAATGGCAGATACAAATCAAACCTTAGTTGTAATTGCATTAAATGTAAATAAATTAAATACTCCAACCAAAAGGCAGAGATTGGCAGAATGGATTTTAAAAACTTGATCAACTGTGTTGTCTATAAAAAACACATACTAGATTCAAAGGCACAATTTGGCTGAATGCTGTCATGATTAGTTTTATGAGTCAACTTGAACTAGGCTATAGTACCCAGTTATTCAATCAAACACTAATCTAGGTATTTCTGTGAAGATGTTACATCTACAATCACTTTAAATAAAGGAGATTATCCATGATAATCTGGGTGGGCTTAATCCAGTCTGTCAAAGACCTTAAGAGCAAAGCTGAAGTTTCCCTGAGGAAGAATTCTGTCTATGCACTGCAGCATCAGTTCCTGACCAAGAGTTTCTGGCTGGTCAGCTGCCCTACAGATTTCAGATTGGCCTAGCTAGCCCCACAATCACATAACTCAATTCCTTGCAATAAATCTCTCTATATCTGTGTCTGTAATCTCTATATCTCTATATCTGTATTTGCATCTATCTATCTATCTACTCTACTCTATTCTACTCTACTTGTACTGTTTCTTTGGCAGAATCCTGACTGATATAAACACAAAGGATGGAAAAAGATATAACATACAAACAGTAGCTAAAGGAGAACTGAAGTGGCTATATTAATATTGACAAAATAGACTTTAAGGCAACATTTTTATTAGAGAAAAAGAATGACATTTTATAACAATAAAAGCATCAATACCTCAGGAAGACATAAAAATTAGAAACATATATGCACCTAACACAAGAACCCCAAAATACAGGAGCAAACATGGACAAATTAAGGGAAGAAATACATAATTCAATAACAATAGCTGAAGACTTCAATGCCCCACTTTTAATAATGGCTAGAAAAATTAGGCAGAAGATCAACAAGGAAATGGAAGACTTGAACAACATTATTAACTGACTTGACTTAACAGACATCTATAAACACTTTACCAAACCAGGAGAATACATATTCTTCTCAAGTTCACGTGGAACATTCTCCAGGATAGAACATATATTGGGTCATAAATCAAACCTCAAATTGAAAAGGATCAGAATCATAGAAAGTATATTCTGCAAACAAAATGAAAATAAATAAGAAATCAATAAAAGAAGAATATATGGGAAAGTCAGAAATATGTAGAAATTAAACAGCACACTTCTAAATAACCAATAAGTCAAAGAAGAAATCATAACAGAAATTAGAAAACACTTTGAGATGAATGAAAACAAAACCACAACATACCAAAACTTATGGGATGTAGTTCAGAGGAATATTTATAGCTGCAAACTCCCATATTTTTGAAAGATTTCAAAACAATAACCTAACCTTCCACCTTAAGAAACTAGAAAAAGAAGAGGAAACATACCCTAAAGCAAGGAAAATGAAGGAAATAATAAAGATTAGAGTGGAAATTAATGAAATCCTAAGAGAAAAAAACAGTAGAAAAAAATCAATGAAACCAACAGTTGATTCTTGGAAAACATCAACAGAATTGACAAACTCGTAAATGGGCTGACCAAGGAAAACAGAAAGAAGACTCAAATTACTAAAATCAGGAATGAAAGTGGGCACATGACTACCAACCTTACAGAAATAAAAAGGATTACAAGGAAATGCTATAAACAATAAATTAGATAACCTAGATGAAATGGACAAATTTCTAGAAAAACAGAAACTATTGAAAGTGATTCGAGAAGAAATAGAAAATCTGAATAGACTACAAAGAGTAGAGATTGAATAAGTAATTTTTAAAAGGTCCACAAAGAAAATCCCAGACATAGATGATTTCACTAGTGAATTCTACCAAATGTTTAAAGAAAATTTAATACCATTTCTTCACAATCACTTCCAAAAATGGAAGAGTAGGAAACACTTCCAACTCATTCTCTGAGGCCAGATACCAAAACAAAAACCAACCCAAACCTAATACCAAATGAAGAAAACTAGACACTGATATCCTTTATACGTATAGACCCAAAAATCCTCAAGAAAATACTAGCAAATTTAATCAAGCAACATATAAAAGGGTCTATACACCTTGACCAAGTAAGATTTATCTTAGGTATACAAGGTTAGTTTAACAACCCAAAATCAATCAGTGTAATACATTATAATAATAGAATAAAGGACAAATACCACACAATCATATACATTCAACACCCTTTCATGATAAAAATCCTTCCTCAACCTGATAAAGGTTATCTATGAGAAACACACAGCCAACCTCATATTTAATGATGAAAGACTGTATACTTCCACTTAAGATCAGGAACAAGTCAAGGATGTTTGTTCTTGCCACTTTTATTCAACATCATATTGGATGTTCTAGTCAGGGAAATTAAGCAAGGAAAAGAAATAAAACACATCCAAATTGGAAAGGAAGAAGTAATATTTCCAGGTGACATGATCTCATATATAGAAAATCCCAAGGAAGCCACACACACAAAAACACTATTAGAATTAATAAACAAATTCAGCAAAATAGCAGGATTCAAGACCAATATGAGAAACCATATTTCTATACACTAGCAATGAAAATTCCAAAAGTGAAATTAGGAAATCAGTTCCATTTACAATAGCATCAACACGAATAAAATACTTAGGAATAAATTTAACCAAGGAACAGTGAGATGCCTCTTCACACCCATTAAGATGGTTATTATTCCACCCCCCCGAGATGGCTCCCTCATCTGTCTGCTCGTTGTCTGCTCATTATCTCTGCTCGTTGTGTCCATTCATTGTCTCTGCTCTTTGTGTCTGCTTGCTGTGTCTGCTCATTGTGTCCGCTTGTTGTCTGCTCATCTTCTTTAGGAGACACTGGAAACCAAACCCAGGAATTCCCATGTGGTAGGCAGGTGTCCAACTGCTTGAGCCCTGCTTGTTGTGTCTGCTCGTTCATCAGCTTGTCGTGTCAGCTCGTTGCATCAGCTTGTTTCATCTGCTCGTCTTCTTTAGGAGGCACCAGGAACCGAACCCAGAACCTCCCATGTGGGAGGTGGGTGCCCAACTGCTTGAGCCACATCTGCTCCCAACTATTATTTTAAAAAATGGAAAATAACAAGTTTTGGCAAAAATTTGGAGAAATTGGAACCCTTGCACATTGTTGGTGGGACTGTAAGTTGGTTCAGCCACTGTGGAAAACAGTTTGGCAGTGCCTCAAAATATTAAATATAGAATTACCGTATGACCTGGCAATTTAATTTCTAGGTATAAACCCAAAAGAATTGCAAACAGGGACTCAAACAGGTACTTATATGCTGATGTTCAGAGTAACATTATTCACTTTAGCCAAAAGGTGGAAGCAACCCATCAGTAGATGAATGGATGAACAAAAAGTGGGATATACATATGATGGAATACTTTCCAGCCATAAAAAGGATGGAAGTACTGATACAGCAACACGGATGAACTTTGAAAAGATTATGATGAGTGAAATAAGCCAGGCATAAAAAGAAAAATGTTGTGTGATTCCACTTATATGAAATATCTAGTATAAGCAAATTGATAGAGACAGAAAGTAGATTAGATGTTAAGAGGGGTCTCGGGGAGTGGGGAATGGGAAGTTATTGCTTAATGGTACAGAGTTTCTGTTTGGGTTGATGAAAGAGTTTTAGTAATGGATGGTGGTGATGGTAGCATAACATTGCAAATGTAGTTAATACCATCAGAATTGTACACTTAAAAATGGTTAAAATGAGAAATTTTGTGTTATATATATGTTATCAAATTTAAAAATTAATCAAGTAAGTGCAAGACTTGTATGCTAAAAACTACAAAACTTTGCTGAAAAAAATGATAGAAGACCTAAATAAATAAAAAGACATTCTGTGTTCATGGATTGGAAGACTTAATATTGTTAAGATGGCATTAATCCCCAAAGCGATCTACAGATTCATTGCAATCCTTATCAAAATCCCAATGGTTATTTTTTTGATATATAAACAGTTGTATGCCTTTATCTCCACAATGCCCCAGCAAAGTGCCTGACACATAGTAGGCACTTAATAAATGTTTGATTGTCTGAGGCAAGCATTCAGTATTTATTTTTTAAATCAATTTATTTATTTAATTATTTTATTTATTTATTTCCTTTTATCCATTTTTAACCCCCTCCCCCTGTTTTTGCTGTTTCTGTGTCCATTTGCTGGGCAACTCTCTGTGCCCATTTCCTGCCCTCTCTTCTCATCCTTCTCCTCCTGTCTTCACTGG
>JAQZBX010093200.1:0-12199 GCA_029593785.1 Cabassous unicinctus
ATCGCGTGGGCCCTTCCTCCCCAGCAGGGACCAGGCCCCGCACCGCCGACCCTTCCCGGTGGGCCCGTAACCACCGCCGGCGCCGCCTGCCTCCAGACCCAGCCTTCGCTCCCGCCGCTGACCTTGGGGTTTGGCCTCCTCACCACCTGCATCGCGTTAAGCAGCTGCCCTGGGCGCTAAAATAAAGCGCTTTAAAACGCTGCCAGTTTGCCAAAAAAGTTGGGTAAGTTAGTAAAAATTGTACTTGATACATGGATGGCTGGATTTATTTTTTTTAGTCAGTAAAATTATTTATTTATTTATTTTAAAGAAGCTTTAGATTACATAAATGTTACATAAAAAATATAGGGGATTCCCGCGTGCCACCCACTCCCCTCCCCCACTTTCCCCGCATTAACAACATCCTTCATTAGTGGGGCACATTTGCTACAATTGATGAACACATTGAAGCACTGCCACTAACTGGGGACTATAGTTTATATTTTACACTTTGCCTGCACAATTTTATAGGTTATGACAAAATGTATAATGGCCTGTATCCGTCATTGCAATGTCATGCAGGACAACTCCAATGTCCCGAAAATGCCCCATTTACACCTATTCTTCCCTCTCCCTCCCCTCAGAACCTCTGGTGGTCACTGCCTTTATATCAATGATCAAAGTTCTTCCATTGCTAGAATAATAATAAGTCTGTAATAGAATAACAGTAAGTCTACTTTAGTCCATTGTTCATTCCCCAATCTTGAGGATGTTGGGATGGTGATGCCAACTCTGCCTCTAATTGAGAGGGGCTTAGGTCCCATGGGGCAGATGGATGGCACTGTCTTGTTTGCAGTTGCAGGCACTCTCTGGTCCTTGGGATGGGCGGTGCCCACCGTCATAACAACGAGCCTTGTATTGCGGTGCCCCTTTGCCATCACGTCTGCAGACCACGGCCCAGCCGTTCGCCACTGTGCTCTGGACACCTGTGGGCAGCCAGTGACCAGATGGGCACAGTGTCCACGTGTCCCCAGAGGGTCATCCCCCCACCTGAGGCCTCAGGGTGACAGGCGAGTCAGTGGCTCTGAGGGGTGACTGGTCTGCCCCCCCACTTCTCCAGGAGGCCCTGCACTGCCCTGAGGGGCTCTTGGGGGCTCAGATTCAAACTGCCTTCCCTTGACCAGCTGCGTGGCCTTGGGCAGGACACCTGCCGTCTTTTGTCTCAGACCCCTCAGCTCTAACACGGGGACCGGAACAGGACCCCCTTGTTCTGTTGACTGGGCCATGGGACCGGCCAGGACTCACAGCAGGGTGGGGCGAGTGTAAGCAGGTGCTCAGACTGTAGCGTGGCAAGTCCATGTACCTGCTACAGCACCTGGCGAGCTGGAGGGGAGGACTGGGGAGGCTCAGCCCTTCGGCTCACTCGGGGATGACAGACAGCTTGCCATAGCCTGTGGCAGTGCCTGCAGCACGAGGGAGTCTGGTGAGATCTTTGTGGGGACAGTTGCAGTATGGCCCTGGCACAGACTTGCTCCCTCTGTCGAGGTTTGGGGTCACCTGAGTAGAGCCAGGTAAAGTCCCTCTGCCACAGTCCCTCTGCCTCCATACCCCGCAGCGTCCGCCCTGCCCACCACTGACCCTCTTTTCAAGAGGTGGTGGGCAAAGCATCGCTGCACTGATTCAGTGGGGAGGAATGAGCTGTTGCAGCGGGGACCCTGAATTCTCATCACATTGACGTATGGAGAGGAATCAGAGGGTCACCCAAGCTCTGTCTCCGCTGGGCTTTGGGGTGATGGGAACTCCCAGCTGCTAAGTGGGGAAGGGGAGGGTTCCATGCCCACAGAGACCCCAGCCCGGATCCTCCTGCCAGACATGCCCCCTCCAAAGATGCACACAGCCACACTCAATGCACATGTGCTTCCAAGCAGAGATGCAAGTACACTGTCTCCCTCCACACACTCCACAAATATAGAGTCATTCTCAGGGTCACTTGGGTACCCAGCTTCAAAAATACACCAAACATGGACACACCCCCAACAAAAACCACCACCATGCTCCCACTAGGCAGGTAACACCCCTCCACAGCTGCTGCAGATCCACACGCTCCTAAACAGACCCAGACCACACACATGGAGTCTAGAAACAGACATGGGCCCCTAGGCAGATGCTCACAGACGTGCCTCCACAGTCCTAAGAGTTGTGCACACCTGCCTGAGAAAAAGATGCAGACATGCCAGCCAGGTAGATTACAAGCCACACGTCCTTCCACAGAAACAAATGGGTCAACACAGATAAACACCCCAAACTCACATATGCACATGCCCTGCAGACATAGATGCCAAATCAGACAACTACTTGTGTTCATGGATGTAGTTACCAGTTGTAGGTATGTAGTTACCTGGATGTAGTTACCTGCACAGGTGCACACACAAATCCACACTCAAGCACATACCCAGGTGCACACATGGCACACACAGGCACACAAGGTGCAACCAACAGACACACACAGTTGTACACAGACACATACCCTCCTTGGCTCCCACCTGTGCAGAGCTGGGCTGAGTCCCAGGCCTGCCCAGCAGGTACTCCAGCCTACCAACCCCATCTCCTCACCTGCGATGGGGAACCAGGTCTGCAGAGGCTCCCTTGAGGACTGAATGCTGTCTCAGGGCCCCACATGCAGACTGCAAATGGGGTTCGCTGACCTTGTCTCCTCTCAGACCAGGCTCAGTGAGAGCAAAGCTGAGGTCATGGCCCTGCATAAATAAATGGATCAGGGGTTTGGGACTCTGGGCCGGCTCAGAGAGGGTGGACCACAGGTTCCTTCTCGCAGCTGAAACCAGCTGGGGGCCCTACACGGTTACCGATGGCCGACAGCTGTGCAGGTAGGAGGCAGCTCCGCACGGTGCTCGTCCTTTCCAAGGGCTGCAGAGGTCTCGGGTGGACCGAGGAGGGGTTTGCTCTTGGATGAAGAACTTTCAGTTTCCCCGTGACCTCCTGGGTCTATTCCAACAAGGACAGAGCTTGGGAAACTGCAAAAAGAGATGAACCTAATTCAAAGATCCTCCTCTGCCCCAGAAACAAGAGAATCAGCTGCCCAAGTGGACCTGGGCACCCCTGGCGATGCCACAGTAAGAGCCAAGCTACTTGGTGAAGCATGAGGAGGTCTGCAGCCACCTTGACTGGGGCACCAGGAGCTGAAGCCCCTCCTCTGCCCATGGCTGTGGCCATCAGCATTTCCAGAGTCAACATGCCCAGGTGGACCGGAAGTCCTCCTTGGAGCCTTGCTCGTTCCCTTCTCACGGGAGAAGTCACGGAGAGAAGCTGCTCCAGGTGGGAGCTCTCATGGGGGAGCGTGTGGAGCGGAGCTGGGCAGAGGGAGTGCAGGAGGCAGCTTGCGCCAGGCTGCAGGACGCGCTTCCTGGGGGTCCCTCAGGCCCCGCACAGGGGCTGTGCGCCCCCACCCCCCAGTGGCCAGGCCCATTGGACAAACCTCCCCAAATCAGAGGAGGTGGAAGCTGCCCCCGCAGGCTGTCCTCGTGGGGACAGGGCAGGTCGTCCTGGGGGTGGGGTGGATGTGGGGTGCAGGTGGACTCCTCCAACCCCCCAAACAGCTGCTCCTGGGGGGTGGGCGGGAAGCTCCGTGGAGCCGAGAGGGCCCAGGTGGAAAGCTGTGGGGATTGCTAGGTCCCCTCCTGCCACCCCTTCCCACCCTGGCCCTCCTCCCCCGCCCCGACCCAGGAAGCTGGTGCTGGCCTCACACCCCTGCCCTTTGCCCTCTGACCCCCCTGTCCTGCCTGCCTCTGGCTGCCCTGTTAGGAGATTCCCATGAGGTGGAGCGAGGAAGCCCTGGTGGGCTGTGAGGTGCAAGGACACTGTCCTGTCCTGGGAACACGGGGATGCCTGGCCCAGCACTTGGTGGTCCCCCCACTCAGCACAGCACACGGTGTACCCCCGGCTCCCCGCCCTCCAGCTCTGCGTCCTGCCCTCCCTGGCGGCCCAGGCCTGGCGCTCGTGGAGGCCACAGGGGCTGGGGGGTGAGGGGTGGGAGCCCAGAGGCCCACACTCTGGGTGCGTGTGGTCCCAGGTCTGTTCATGCTGTCCTACTGGCCGTGTCTGTGCACAGAGATGGCCCCTGGGATGGAGGGGGCAGGCAACCAGCCCTTGGAGATGGGCGAGGGGTAGCTGCCCATCAGGCCGTGCCTGGGCTCCTGGGCCTGAGGAAACCTGATCTCGGGCTGCCCGGAGCGAGCCGGGGCTTGGGGAGCAGTCGTTTTGTAAAGGCCGCCTTCATTCATCGGCTCATTGGACAGGCACTTGCCGTCCTTGCCTGGGCCAGGCGAGCAGGACCCCCTGCCCCCTCCTTTCTGTGCGTTCCCTGCATCCCCAAGGAGCCCAGCACCTTGGCCTCCGTGACAGCTGCCCGCTGTCCCCAAGAATTGGCAAAGGCCCGATCTCTCTCCCCAAGGCTGTTTGCAGGCGCAGCGTCCCCCTCCTCTAACAGGAAGGAAGCCCCTCGCCTTTAGGGCTTGTCCATCAGAGGATGGAGGGGCCCCCACCTTCCTGCTGGTTTTCCGGTCTCTCGCCCACACTTGTGGACGACTTTCGCACATGGCTGAAGATTTTCTTCTTGCATAACCCAACAGCTCTCCCAACCCCACCCGACAGCAACCTCCAGTGTCCCCCCCGCACGTTCCCAGTGGCCTCCCCCACCAGGCCACGCTCTGGCTATGCCATCACCTGGCATGTCCTGCCTCTGGGGCAGGCGTGGCCCAAGCCCTTTGGCACTGTGGCCTGCCTGGCGATTTCTCACTGGTCCACTCCACCGGCACCCACTGTCCCACTGACAGCCAAGTCCCAGACCACCACCTCCTCTCCAACCTTGGTGTCAGTACCCCCCACCCGCTTTGTGAAGCCTGGCTGGAGCAGTCCCCAGGGCCTGCTTGACGCCTTCCCTGCAGGCTTCCCCTGCTCTGCACCCCCTGGCTTCCCCTCACTCTTAGCAGACCACCGGCCCCCTCCTTCTGGGAAAACAAGTCGGGGAGCGGGGTTCCCACCCGACCTTAGCTGCGCCCAAGTGGGCAATGCCGCCACCAGGGCTGACCGTGTCCCAAAGGAGCCACCAGCAGGGAAACAGGTTCCCGCCTCCTCACAAATGTCCACTAGCTCCGTCATCGCCTCCTGTTCACGCCCACTGGGGGGTGGGTCAGTGTGGACGGGGCAGGAACTGGGTCCGGCCTCCAGGACACTGTCCCTGGCGCCGTGGCTGGCACTTGGAAGGGGTCGGAATCCAGTCCCAAATTCTGCAGCCTGGCTCCACCCCACACTCCTCTGCCCACGCCCGCTTTGAGCAGCTGCCCAGTGACTACGTGGTTTTAAAATTCCAGTGGCGCCTTTAGACCCTTCTCGTAGTGGGCTTGGATGTTATCCTTGCCCCTTTGGATTCCCATGGTATATTTTAGAATCAGCTTGTCAAGGCCAGCCCCGCCCATAGTTTAATTTGGCGGAAGTTCGCACCATTCAATACTGAGTCATCGAGTCCCCAGAAGAGCGCGTTTCCACATTCGTGTACATCTTCCTCCCGTGCCTCTCGCTTTTCTGCGTGAAGATCATTCCTTTGTTTCACTAGATTAATTCCTGGATACTGGACATTTTTGTTTCTTTCATAAGTGATAGCTATGTAAAAGAATTCATTTCCTCGTTATTGCTGGTATGTGTATAAATAGTTGACTTTTGTTTAACTGTATCCAGTAAGGTTGCTAAACTTTCTCATGAATTATAGTAACCTATCCATACGTTGTTCGGGATAGTTTACGTTCCCAACATTGTCTATGAGTGATGATGGCTTTGAGTCTCGCTTTCCAGTTCTTACACCTTTTTTTCTCTTCCTTACTGCGTCGGTTGAGACTTCCAGTGCAATGTCGAACAGAAGTTGTGACTATGGGCATCCTGTGTGGTTTCTGATTTCAGAAAGTAGGACATTTGTCAAGAGATTTTTAAAAAGATAGTGGTTATCAGATTAAGGAAGTTGCCTCCTATTTCTAGTTTGCAAAGACTCCATTTACTTATCATAAATGAATGTTCAGTTTTATAAGATGTTTTGCATCTCTTAAGATGATAATATTTTTCTCCCTTAGTATTTCAATATGGCAAATTATAGTGATTGATTTTCTAATTTTAGCCAACTTCACACTCCTGGAGAGAGATCAGATTGGGTATAATGTAGTAGGTTTTTTAGTTACTGCTGATTCTGTTTGTCCTGAGCCTGGAGCTTTCTTTGTTGGGAAGATTTTTAAAAATCGCTGTATTAAGATGTGATTGACATACAATGAACTGCATATAAGGTGTGCAGTTGATTGGTTTGACCCATGGAAAACCCATGGAGTCATCTCTGCAATCAAAATAGTGAGATAAGGAAGAAGAATCACCCCAAAAGGTTTGCTGTGCCCCTTTGCCATCTCTCTCTCCCATACCTACCTCCCCAGGTAACCCCTGAGATGCTTCCTGTCACTATAGGGTTAGTGAGCATTTTCTAGAATTTTACGTAAATTTTACGTAAGTCGCACAATATGCACTCTTTTCATTCTGACTTCTTTCACTCAGCATTTTGAGATTCGTCCATGTTGTTGCATATATCAGCATTTCACTCCTTATTCCTTATGGATATGCCACGATTTGTTTATTCATTCACCATGTTAATGGACATTTGGCTGTTTCTAGTTTTTGGCGATTATAAATAAAGCTGTTATGAACTTCAGGTGCAGTGTTTGCACCGGGTTGTGCTTCCATTTCTCTAGGCGTAGAATGGTAGGTGCATGATTGCTATGAAACTCCAAAACCGTTTTCCAACGCGGTTGTACCTTTCTGCTTTCCAGCTAGCCTGACCAGCACTCGATGTGGTCAGTCTTTTAGTTTTAGCCACTCTAGTAGATGTGCAGTGGTGTCCCATTGTGGTGCTAACGATGTTGCACATCTTTTCATGTGCATATTTACCATTCATATATCTTCTTTGGTGAAGTGTTTGTTCAAATCTTTTGCTCATTATTTATTGGACTGTTTTCTTATTATTGAGTTTGAGATTTATATCTTCTGAATATGAGTTCTTTACCAGATATATGATTTGCAAATATTTTCTCCCATTCTATGGCTTGTCTTTTGGTTCCCTTAACAGAATCTTTTGAGAAGTTTTACATTCTGATGAAGTCCAATTTGCCCATTGGTTCTTTTATATTTTGTAATTTTGGTGTCATATCTAAGAAATCTTTGCCTAATCCAAAGTCACAAATATTTTCTTCCAATGCTCTAAAATCGACTGAAGTGATGACAGCACAACTCTGTGATGGAAATGAAAGCCACTGAGTGCACACTTTGAATGGAATATACAAAGCATGGGGCTGTGTAACACAGGAAATCCAGTGGTGGATGATGGACTGTGATTAGCAGAACAAAATGAGAACATTGGCTCATCAATGATAACAAATATATAATACTAATATACGGTGTTAATAATTGGGTGGGTTGGGGAAAATATACTAAATATAAGATATGGGCTACTGTTAGTAGTAATATTTTGAGGATGCTCTTTCAATATTTTCAATGTTTTGAGGATGTTCTTTCATAGTTTGTTGTGAAACAAATGTTTCACAGCAATGCAAAGTGTTGGTGGTGGGGAGATGTGTGGGAGCCCTGTATGATGATACGCATGTTCGTTTTGTAAATTCACAAAATTTGCTTTGCACTTATTGTTTATCTATGTTCATGTATGAATGATAAACTTCAATACAAATAAAAAAAGATTTTCTTCCATGTTTTCTTCTAGAAGTTTTATAGTTTTAGTTTTTTTTTTTTCATGGAAAAGCATTCTTATAATTGAAACATTTTGAACTACTTTTTGCATATGGTATGAGGTATGGGTCAAAGTTTTAATTAATTATAATTTTTGCATATAGATATTCAATTGTTCCAGCACCATTTTTTGAAAAGGTTATCCTTTCTCTACAGAATCGCCTTTGTGCCTTTGACAAAAACCAGTTGCCCATATATGTGTGGGTTTATTTCTGGTCTCGCTATTTAGTTCCACTGATCTATTTGTCTGTCTTGGCACTGATATCACATTTTCTTGATTACTGTAGCTTTATACGTCTTGAAATCAGGTGGTATTAGTCCTCCAAATTTGTTCTTTCCAAAGTTGTTTTGGCTGATCCAGGTCCTTTGAATTTCCATTTGAAATTCTGAAAAACTGCATCAACTTCCACAGAAAATGCCTTCTGAGGGGAGTGGATGTGCCTCCAGTGGTTGAGCACCTGCTTCCCACATGAGAGGTCCCAGGTGCAGTTCCTGGTGCCTCCTAAAAACAGAAAAACAAACAACAAGCAAACAAATGAAAAAGCTGACTCAGGGGAGCCCATGTGGCTCAGTGGTTGAGTGCCGGCTTCCCACATATAAGGTCCGGGTTTTAATGCCTGGTCCCGGGAAATGCAATGAATCTATAGATCAATTTGGTGAGAACTGACATTTTAACAACATTGAGTTTTCTGACCAATGAACACTGTATATCTCTATTATGGTCTCTTTAGTTTGTCTCTGCTGTCATTTGTAGTTTTATTGTGTAAATATTTCATATTTCTTGTTGGCTATATCACTAATATTTTATATTTTTAGATGATATTGTAAATGATATTTTCAAACTTTAATTGATAGTTTGTTGCTATTATTTATAAATAAAACTGATTTTGTATATTGATCTTGTGTCATGCAACCTTACTAAGGTCACTTATTAGTTTAAAAATTAAGTAGAGACATGGAAGATATAAAAAACATTGAAAGTAAACCTTTAGAGATAAAAACTACAATGTCTGAGATGAAAAAATGCATTAAATGTGATTATATATGTTAAACATTTATAAGAAAATTGTGAATTGAAGGAAAGTTATGGAAACCCTAGAAAAGAAACAAGTGGACATTTTAGAACTGAAAACTACCATATCTGCTATTGAAAAATCATTGGCCAGTGTTAACATCAGATAGGACATGAACAAAAAGTAGCAGTGTACTTAAAGATAGGGCAGCAGAATTTGCCCAAACTAAAGCACAGAGGAAAAAGATTTGCAAAAAACAAATCCCAGCCTAGTTCAGCATAAATATAATTAGAGTCCCAGAAGGAAAGCAAGGAGAAAATGGGGCAGAAAAAATTTGAATAAATAATGACAGAGAAGTTTCAAAATTTGATGAAATATTTCAAATCATAGCTCCAAGAACCTCAGCAAACCCCTTGCAGGGCAAGACAAAATCACATTTAGGTACACCATATTCACATCTTTGGAAGATAAATTCTTAAAAAACAACAACAGGAAAAAAGACCTGGGAAGCGGGTGTGGCTCAGTGGATAGAGCACCCGTTTACCATATGAAAGGCCCGGGTTCACTTCCCGGCGCCTCCTTGTGAGGGCAGGCCGGCTCCCGCGGCAAGGTGGGCTGATGCGGCCAGACCTCACAGCAAGGGGGAGATAAGCAGACACAGAGAAGACACGCAGCAACACAAGCAGCAAGGGGGGGATAAATAAATAAAAAATAAATAAATCTTTAAAAAAAAAAAAAAAAGATCTTTACATACAGAGAAATGACACCAGGAATGATGGCTCTTTCATTGGAAGCAATGGGGGACAGAAGACAGAAGAATTACATCTTTAAGGTGCTAAAAAAAGAATAAACAAAAACTCCCCACCTCATCCTAGAATTTCATATCCAGTGAAAACATCCTTAAAATAATAGAAACAAAATCGACCTTTCCAGATAAAAAAGAAGCTAAGAGAATTCATCACCAGCATGGCTACACTATAAGAAAAGATAACTCAAATTATTCAGGCTGGAGGGAAAAATACAAGATTTGGATCCATAGGAAAAAATGAAGAGTCTTGGAAATAAAAACCTGTAAATATGTGAGTGAATATAAAAGTAATTTCTTCTATTTTTTTTTAAAAGGATAGCTTGATGTTTAAAGCAAAAATTGTTAACAATATATTGTGGGATCTATCACATAGGTAGAAATAAACTATGAGGATGTTGTAAGGTTCTTACATTATATGTGAAATACTATAATATTAATTCAAGGTAGATGGTTACATGTTAGGAGTGCCCAAGAAATATAGCTGGAAAACCAAAAGAAATAAAATGGAACATTAAAAAAAAAAATACATAGCCCAAAACAAGTGAAGAAAATGGGGTAAGTGTGGGAAGGGGAGAGGGTAGGGTATATGGAAACCCCCTATATATTTTTTTATTTAAAAATTAAAAAAAATTATTGAAGTATATCAGTCATACATAAACATACATAAACATACATAAACAATAAGTGTATAGCAATAGTTGTGAACTTACAAAACAAACATGCAAAACATACAGGGCTCTCATACCTCACCCTACCACCAATACCTTGCATTGTTGTGAAACATTTTTAACTAATGATGAAAGAGCATCCTCAAAATATTACTACTAACCAAAGTATTTTCCTCCAACTCATCCTATTATTATTATTATTATTTTTATATCATTTATACATGAATATACATAAACAATAAGTGTATAGTAAAAGTTGTGAACTTACAAAGCAAACATGCATAACATCATACAGGGGTCCCATTCATCAACCCACCACCAACACCTTGCATTGTTGTGAGATATTTGTTACAAATTATGAAAGAATATTGTCAAAATCTTACTACTAACTATAGTCCTTATCTTACTTTTGGTGTATTTTTCCCCCAACCCACCCTATTATTATTTTTTAAATATATTTTTATGACAGAAGTTATAAACTTACAAAACAATCATGCACATGTGCAGAATTCCCAAACAACATCCTTCTATCAACACACCACACCATGGTGGAACATTTGTTACAGATTATGAGGTAATATCATCTGATTATTACTAGGTCCATAGCGTACATTTGACACACATTTTCCATACTCCCCCATTATCAACACAGGACATCTTTGGCATAGATACATAAATACTGTTAACCACAGTCCATATGTCACTCCAGTTGTATTTTTCCCATGCTTCTCTACATTCCCACCACCCTGCAATAGTGATGCACATCTGCTCTAGTTCACAAAGGACACTCTTGCATCTGTACCATCAACCACTATTCTCACCCACCTCTGGGTTTACTGTGCTATTCAGTCCCTAGATCCTTCTCCAGCTATCTGTCAATCGGCATTTACATACCTAGACTACCATTTTCAGCCACATCCCCATTTATAAACCAGCTCTTACTCACTATAATGTGTTACCATCAACTCTGTACATCTCCACATTTTTACAGTAAAGCTAATTAAAACTTCTACATACATTACACATCAGTGGTCCATCTCAGTCCTCCTCTTATCTACTTTATTATTATTATTATTTTTTAAAGATTTATTTATTTTATTTTTATTTATCCCCCCTTGCTGCCTGTGCTGCTGTGTCCACCCGCCGCGTGTCCTCTCTGTGTCTGCTTATCTCCCCCTTGCTGCGAGGTCCCGCCGCACCAGCCCACGGCGCCGCGCGAGCTGGCCTGCCCTCACAAGGAGGCGCCGGGAAGCGAACCCGGGGCCTCTCACATGGCAAACGGGCACTCCATCCATTGCGCCACACCCGCCTCCTGCCGTGAGGTTGCTGCACCAGCCCACCGCACCGCCCAGGCCGGCGCGCCCTCACAAGGAGGCCCCGGGATGCGAACCCGGGCCTCCCACATGGCAAACGGGGGCTCCATCCACTGAGCCACACCCGCCTCCCTCTTATCTACTTTAAGAACGCACCACCTACCACCAGGTCTTGAAGATAGTTTCCTACGTTTTCTTCTGGAGGCCTTTATGGTTCTTGCTTTTATATTTAGGTTTTTGATTCATTTTGAGTTAATTCTTGTATAAGGTGTGAGATAGGGGTCCTCTTCTTTTGGCTATGGATATCCAGTTCTCTCAGCACCATTTGTTTAATGGACTGTTCTGCCCGAGCTGGGTGGATTTGACAAGCTAATAAAAAATCACTTGACCATAAATGTGAGGTTCTGTTTCTGAACCATCAATTCAGTTCCATTGGAGAAATGTATATATTTATTCATCTGTGTTTTTAGTTTTTAATTGCTTATATTTTCGATTATTAAATGTACAAATAAAGTTAAGAGAGAAAAAAAAAAGGATTCTACCTAAAAAAAAAAAAAAAAAAAAAAAAAAAAA
>JAQZBX010093201.1:0-12183 GCA_029593785.1 Cabassous unicinctus
TTTGACATAGTAAGAATTCTCTAATGCATTATGTAATGGCTTCCTATTACTCCACCATAGGAATTTACTATAATATATATAACCATACCCCTGATGTTGGATATTTAGATAGCTTTCAACCTGAACTACTGTAAATAATGCTGTCCTGAACCTCCTCATGCCTCAGCATCTCTGACTGTTTCTTTAGGATTTAGAAGTGGATTTGCTGAGTAAAATAGGAGTGCTTTAAAATTCTTGATAACTATTGCCAGATTGTCCTTTTTGGAAAGGCTGTACCAATTTATATCCCTACCTATTATTCCCCCATATATTGGCATTCTTGTCAGCTTTGGGTATAATTATTTTTAAAATTCTTTCCAATTTATTAGGAAAACTGTTGAAGACCACCTTCGTGGCATAGGGTGAGCTAACAATTACATTTCTAGAAAAAGAAGATTTTTACAAGATGTTTTTCTCAAAAAGATGAAGGTCTGAGTACTTCTGCAGTTATGCAGCAGTCTTTTAACCAGCTTATAACATTCCCTTCTTAGGCTTTAGACAGATGGGTTTCAACAATTTCACATTGGATCCAGTAGTTAAATTCGTTCTTTTGTGTCTGCATTTCAGGGTTAGCATGTACCCTTTATTAAGTGTACCACACAACATTTGGTATGCTTTGACTTATAAAATGTGCTAATTTTGCCCAGCCTGGATTCTGGGCAGACCACGGAAGCCCATGCACTAGGCAACAGGTTTTAGGATAGAGAACTTGGAGACTTTGGTTTAACAAACACAGAGGCTTGGGGAAATGTCAGGGTCAACACTTCAAATAGACCCGTAGTCCCAAACACTCCAGAAGAACGACCAGATAATGAGAGAACATGTGTGGGGGCTTTTCTTTTTTCTTTTTCATTTTGGGGTAATAAACCCAGGCCATTTACAAACATAGTATAGTTACACTCACAAGGACCAGAATCCATATTATTTCCTAATAACTTTATCATCTCTTTTAAAAAACCATGAAAATATAGAAAATGCTATTTAAATTACAGAATGATTCCCCATTGGCTTATGATCTGGATTCTTAGCAAGATACAGCCAAGGGAATAGAGATGCCCCCAAGAAGGTGGAAAATTTCATGAAGTTGAGGGCACAGATTTAGCAGCAGAACCTCTGCTCCTGCCTCTGTTACATGTGGGGGGCATGACTGTGACCCCGAGGACTTCTGAGTTTATGTGTTTGAGGACCAGACCCAAGATACTGTAAACAAACACCAGGTCGATTTTGCTTCTGGCAGCCTCTGCCTCCGTAGCCAGGCACCAAGCTTAGAGGTCTCCATCACCTTCCTAAGGTGACGGCTGCGTGTACATTGTTTCCCAATGGTGTCGCTCAGCACATGCCCTTCACCTCTGTCACTGCTGGCTTCATCACAAGCAGACACTGCTCTACGGCCTGGGAAACCTGGTGAGAGCCAAAAGTCTGATGTATACAAGGAGGAATTTAAACTAAAAATGTCATTCTGGTGTCCACGGGTTTTCCAAGAGTCAACAGGGCAGGGCTTGGAAGCACCACTATTCCCAGTTTTCCACCCAAAAAGCTATATTTAAAGGATACATAGAAGTCTACTAAATGGCTGTCTTTTTTTTTTTTTTTTAGCTGTGCCTCTGTGGACTGAGTGACCATGACCGCAAAGTGGCTCATGGAGAGCTGGTGGGCATGCAGATGCTAATGGAAGATGTGCTTCTGAGTAGCTATCATGTGATTGTGGAGGGTCCCCCAGGATGGCAAGCCACACGGGACAGAAACACACAGGTATTCTTGGTAAATAGTCTACATCATTGGCCAGTGCTCTGTTGCAGTGAAGGACCTTTCTGTTAGGGGGTGGCTAGAGTCACATCTGTCCCCAGCGTCTCCTACTGGGTTCCAGGCCTGTGCTAGCCACATCTGAGCAGCACTGAAGCAGGGGTACCCTGTGAAAGCCACTGCAAAGTAGTTTCTTTCACAATAAGTCCCATGATCAGTGGTATATCTATTTCTTTTCATTTTGAAAAAAGAACAAAGGTTATGGAAGTTCCACTGAAACCAAATGAAACAAACATTCCAACTGGATACTTTTCCTCATGAGTTACACACATGGAGCTGGAGTTGGACGGGCCAGAGGGTGGGATGAAGGCCCCAGGTGAACATCTCAGGCCTGGGCTCTCGTCCACATCACTCAACTATCCTGTGGACTTTTAGGCAAGCAGTCTCTCCTCTGGACCTGGCCCTCTGAAGCGCTAAGTTACCAAGAGCCACTAGTTCACCTAGTATTGTAACTTTCACTTTAAACCATTTTGACTTATCTGGGAACCACACAGAAACATGCTTTGTTTTTTGTTTCTTTTAAGATTCATTTTATTTATTTATTTCTGCCGCACCCCCTCCTCCGACTCCCATCCCCTTTGCGCTCGCTGTCTGCTCGTCTTCTTTTTAGGAGGCAACAGGGACTGAACCTGGGACCTCCCATGTAGGAGGGAGGTGCCCAAACAGTTGAGCCACCTCCTCTTTCTGCTTGTTGTGTCTCTCATTGTGTTTCCTCGTTGCGTCTCTGTTGAATCATCTCATTGCGTCATCTTGTTGCATCAGCTCACTGTCTTGCTCGTCTTCTTTAGGAGGCACCAGGAACTGAACCCAGGACCTCCCATGTGGTAGGTGTGTACCCAGCTGCTTGAGCCACATCCGCTTCCCCAGAAACATGTTTGAACACAAGATAAGATAGCTGGTGGCCCCATTTAAAGAGCCTCCTTTCTGAGCCAAACTTTTTAAAAACGGCCAATACCAGCTATCTCCATTGCCTTACCTCTCTTCCACTCCTCAAAACACTGTACTCTGTCTTCTTCCCCATTGCACCACTGGAACTACTCTCATCAGGAGCAGCACGGTCTTTGTTTCTAAATCCACAGGATACTTTTCAGTCCTCCTCCTACCTGACCCCTTCGCAACATTTGACACAAAGTACTCTAGAAGCCCTCCCTGCCCTTGGCTTCCATTGCACAACTATCTGCTGGTTTTCCTCCAACATTGCTGGCCGCTCCTTCTCAGGCTCCCTTATTCTGCCAATCCCTAAAACGCTGGTGTTTTTCAGGTTCTGTCTCACTACACCTTTTACCAGGGTCATATTTTGACTTTCATGGGCCCTAGGAGCTTTTGTCATCATGAATTCCTTTCTCCATAAAAAAAAAATAAATGAAAGTTATAGTCTACAAATGCATTATTAAGAAATTAATAAATGGACTGTTAATATCATAAAGACTTTTCTACAACTTTCTGTGGGCCTTAGCACTGTGCCTAATCAATAAGATGGCCCTGACTGCTGCTAGGACTACTACTGGCCAGGAGCTGAGGTCTGTACAGAGCATTTTCTGTGTATTATCTTACCTAATCCTCATAATAACTCCATGAGATAGGTATATTTATTATTCTCATTTTACAGATAAGAATAAGAGACTTCGAAAGGCTAAACAACATACCAATGTCTCATGGCTAGTACAGAGGGAAACCCAGACTCCAACCCAGAGGATGGCCTTAGAGCCCATCATAACCCTTATCCACTCTGCTGCCCCACTCCTCATCCTTTCCCTAGGCAAACACATCCTCTTGTATAGCTTTGACCACGTTTACAATTGATAACTCCAAAATCTACCTCTCCCACCTGAATCTCTCTCCCATCAGATTCATATGATCAACTGCCTGTTGCACATTCCATGTCAGAGAGCACATCCCAAACTGAGCTCATTTTCTCCTGCCAAAACTCTTTCCTCCTCCCATAATCCCTGTCAGTGAAAGGTACCACCATCTGCACAGTTGGCCAAACCAAAAAATGTGGGTACCATCTCTGACTCCTCTTTATCAACCCCCACAATAACACCAGGTTTTATTATCCTGCTAGTTTAATACCTCTTGAGTTTGTCAACTTTTCTCCATCTGCCCTTCCCCTCTCCTCCACCTTCACCAGTCCAAATCATCACCATCTACTATTGCTGGTAGTAGTCTCTTTTGCCCCTTCCAAACCATTCACCAGAGAAATATTTTTGAAATGCAAATCTGATTATGTCACTTCCTTCCTTACAATGGTTCAGTGGCTCCCAAAATGCCCTGAAAATAAAGACCAAAGATCTCTTAACCAGAACTTCATGACATGGTTCCTGCCAATATTTCTCCTCTTGACTTCTTTCATTTTCTCAAATGGACTACATGCTCCCCACCCCTCCACCCCCCGGGTAACCTGGCACAAGGTGGTCCCTCTGCTGGAAAATTTCCTACTTCCCCCACTCTCTACCTCATCATCTAATTCCTACATATCCTTCAGGTTTCCATTTCTAAGTCACTCTCTTTAGGAAGCTTTTCCTGATCTTCCACCTTCAAGCCAATGTCCCTCTGTACCAGTAAGAGTGTTCCTGCTGCAAGTAACAGGTTGTCCCATTAACTGTGACTCAAATTGAAGATGTTTATTAATCTTCCATAACAAGAAGTATAGAGGGAGGCAGAAGTGTAGAGGGACTCAACCTCTGCCAACTGGGTGTGTGAAAAATTCCTCCCTCATCCTTGCAAGATGAAAACAGGAGCAAAAAAAAATCTTTCCCCTTGAGGGGCTCAATATTTTCAGCAAGTAGGAATGTCTTTTCCAGAAGCTGCCTAATAGATTTGCCTTGTGTCTTATTGGCTGAAACTGAGTCACATGTCCAGTCCAGGCCAATCCATGGGAAAGGGAGTGCTCTAAATTCCACAACAGAATTAGATGTCTCACTCAGAGAGAGAGCATTTGCAAAGCTGGAAATAAACAAATTGTGCCAAAATCAAGAAGTGCCAAGATCAGAAAGCATGCTGAGCCTCTTGGTCCCTCTGGTTATCATTTTTTGGCCCAGTTTCTGATGGATTGCCATCTTTCTCTGACACCTCTTCACTCACTACCTACTCTTTCTTTATCCTATCTCCTGTTCCTTCTCTCATCCTTTAAATCTCTTAGTATGAACACTTGCATGTTACAGATAAGAATACTGAGGCTCGGAAAGATGAGGTAAAGTACGTTTGCATTAAAATTATTATTTACTTTAATTAGCTTTATTTAAGTGTTTTTATTTAAAAGAATTGAAGATATTCACAGACAATAGGAAGCACTGGCATAAACTGCCCTGTGGGTCAGGCCTCCCGGGTTCCTGTCCCAGCTATAATACCACTTCTGTAACCTCTCAAGGCCTCAATCTCCAAAACTTCAAAGTCAAGGTGATGGATTAACTCAGGGCTTTAAAATGGTGATCCAAGGAGCTCTGGGGCTCTCTAAGGGGAGGGGGCTCAGTACGTGGCCTCTAAGCTGCGTCCCCACCCCTACCCCATGTCTTCAGAGCTGCTTGGCCTTGATCATCTGATATTTTTTGCCCCTGCATAAGATTTCACTTGATGAAAGAGTTCCAAAGCTAAAATAAAATCTGGAAATCCGTGGATGAGCTCACTGCTGAGGAGGCGGGCTACAAGCTGTCTGCTCTTCCTGGGCTCTTGCTTGCCATCTCTGACCAGCCTTCCTTCAGACAGAGAGTGCTTTCTTTAGCTATGTTAATAGCACCAGTCTAGGATCCAATTTACCAGTTCTTCCTGCTAGTAGCTGGGAAACGTGTGTGTCCAAGGTGCCTGTCACCTGCCTGGACCCTGATGTTCTTTGAGGCCCTTTGTGTAACATCCTGGGATGTGCAGTCTTCAGCTGCAAAGACGAGCTCTGTTTCCTGTGACCGCGACACTGTAGTCCTCTAAGGGCCTGGGTGCAGGTCCCCATTCTGTCTCGCCCTCTCTGGGTGACCTTGGGCCTCCCACCCCCCAGCTATAGAAGAGCAGGGGCGTGAGTAGCTTGTTCCCTCCATGTGCTCCATGGCACGTAGCAGCCCCTCAGCAAATACTGATTTAATGAAGGCCTCGGTCAATGAATGAACAAATTATAATTTTGAAATAAAATTGTCTATTGAATAATAAATTTAAATGAGAAACCGTCTCTAAGTTTTAAAGGATGAGAGAAGTAACAAGAGATAAAGGATAAACTTAACTTTCCTTTTCCTTACTCATAAAATGGGTGAAGTTCCCAGTGTAAGACTGTATTTTAACTCTACCGTGACGGAGACTTGAATCTCAAGTGTGTCAAAGAGCACTTTCCAGAGTACGGAGGCCAAGCAGAAAAAGCTCAGTTTTTCAAAGGCAGATAAAATGTTGGTACCCAAGCAAGGGAGTATTGATGGGTGGTACCACACCCAAGCAGAAAGCTGAGATTGAGTCATTTCCATCCTTTCTGCACACTGTCTGTTCAGGAAGGATGCTTAACTACATCTGCTACACACAGACCTCTCAACCATTCCTCCTGGAAAGAAATGCGCTGCTTTATTTCTATAGACTTCTGTCTGCATGGGGTGTGTGTAAAAGATTATCCTGCACTGGTCAATGAGCTTAATAGGGAAAGATTTCTTAATGCTTTCAGCCAGATTTGCCCAAGGTGCCAGGATTCCGAAGTCAGTTCCAAAGCCACCCAATGGCCCCCAGGCTGCTGGAGAGCCCACGTGAGGCCGTGATGTCCCTTGCTCTGCTGAAATCGTTTCTGACACTGTGGAAGCAGCTGGAAGTGCTAAAGGAGCAATGGGGCCAACTCAAGCTGAGAGGCCAGAGCATCAACACGGTCTCTCTCTACAAACAATTCTCTGAGCTCTATGAGTGAGTGTTGCTGAGGCAGAAATTCATGTCAGTTAGTAGAACCCGAGGTTTGGCAAATTCTTGTTCCTTGCTCTGAGGCTGAGATTTGGTCCATGAATCCTGGTACACCCAGCCTCACCAAGTCCAGTGGAAGCTGAGCAGCATGTCCCTACAACAATGATTACGGGACAGAACTGGATTCCACTAAGCTACACTGTATTTCTTTTACTAAGAGTCTGTTCCTGGGAACTTGTGCTTATGAAGCATCTCCACAGTGATAACTCTGAAGCTTTTTAACCCGTAGGATTCCGGGGAGCACTGAACCCATAGGACTCCAGGGAGCACTAGGTGGGGGGCTGATGCTGCCGTGAACTCCTCCCATCCCCTGCCCCATTAGACCCAAGTGCTCCGTCTCTGAGAGCTTCATGGGTTACAGCTAGAGGTCCAAAGATGGTGCAGCATGAGGCCCTGGGTGGTGAGACATTTTAGCAGCTTCAAGCCCTGGCTGGGATGACTTAGCTGGCAGGAAAGACACATTTGCTTTCTCCATGTGTCTAATACCAAACATGCTCACCACCTTGCTGTGCATGCAAAGGTTCTCTTTGGCATGATCAGAATTGTCTACCGTGGGGAGTTATTATAGTCAGCTTCCATTTAACTAGGGAATGAGAAGACTTGTCAATATTTTGAAGAATGAGGGCTGAAATTATATGTACCCAAAAGGAAAGTGCCTCGGGCTATAATATTGACTTAGGGAGTGGCAGCTGCGGACTGTCTAGATGTTGATGGGAATAGCTGTGTGTGGGTTGGGAGGTTTAAAAATGGTGACTGAAAGTCTTTGCCACAGGAAACAGAAAATGAATTAAAATAATGGAGAATATGAACAAGAAAAAACATTTGCTAATTTCCTTCTCTCATTTTTACTAGAACTGACATTCTCTATCCCAGCATGAAAGCTATAGCTAGGCGAATGGGGAAAGAAGATGAATTTGAAGAACTTAGAATAAATAATCAGTCTATTCTTCCCCCCAAAGGAGCTCCAGAAATTGAAATAAAAACTCAGCAGGTATGCAGTAGCTATTTTAAATTTGGTATTGAAAAACTGCTTTATGGCATTAGCATTTTAAAACCAAAGATATACTCAAATGGTGTTTTTCCAAGAATTAAGTATAAATTGAAGGATTGTAAATCATTGAACAGACCCTGGGGGAGTTAACTATTTAAAGGCATTTGGGGCTTTGATTAAGCAAATAACCATCCCCTAATCTATCATCCGGTAAGTCTAGATATTCATTTTTTCATTTCCCTTAAATCAAGATACACGTCCACATGAAAGACTACAATAGGACACATAACCACTAGTATCTAAAACATAAAATCCAGCACACAAATATCACTCCTTCCCCCAGTGCACATACCCACCCCACCCATGGAAACAAAATATTTAAAATAGCGTCTTATAATTTTTTTTCCGAGCACAAGAAAATGCAATTTATGTACTAGCACATCTGATGTGTGTTAAATGAGCAACGTAAAGAAACTGTTCTCCAAGTCTTTGCTCACCTTGGCCCTGGAACACAGGCTCTGCGTGGCCTCTGGCTCTTTGGCTGTCAATGTGGAATGACATGTCCACAGATCAACAAGAGGAACTGGAGCCAGCCTGCAACTCCCAGTCCCAAGCCCATTGCTTGTCTCTCTGAACCCTGGTTCCTCTCCAACACATGGGATCATCTGACACTGAGAAACGTGGGGTCTCCAAATGCATGATGAAAAGAGGGCTCACGGTTGTTATTAGCATAGAGTTTTCTCCTGGTCATGCATGGAGTTTTGAATCTTCATATGAAACTTTCCTTGGCATCTGAAGTAGAGTTTCAGACCTTAAGACTTCCCTTGTGATGACAGCCCACAAAATAATCTGCCCATATTTAGAGACCTCCCAAAAAACATGAGGTTGCCCCAGGCAGTGAGCACTTTGCAATTAGGCAGAACTTGGTAAAACAGGTTGTATTTTATCAGTCAGGATGTGTGTCTGGAAGAACAGATGTTGGTCTCTGCAGAAGGGTATCCACTCCCAAGAAACTCTTGGGAGCCCAAGAAAGAGCCCTCCTTCTTCCTAGGGCTGAAAGCTAAGGCCTAGCCCCATGCCTTCTGCAGGAATCTCACTCAGGAGCTCAGAGAGTAGCTGAAAGTGGAGAGTGACTCAACCTATGCTCATTCTAGCTTCAGAAACTTCTGGAAAATCTTGAAATTCAAATGATCCAGGAGGTATTAAGAAAAGTTAAAAGAGAGATGACACTGGTTATATCAGAAAAGTCCAAGGAAGAGTATATGCTCCCTACAGGTAAAGTACATTTATTTTACTGCTTCACAAAATAACACATTGGCTTTTCTTAATTAAAAAAAAAAAAAAAAAAATTCACGTATCCATATTCGTTTAGAAAACACTACAATGCCCAGAAAATGAGATAAAAATTTCTTTTTTCACCCTGACCCAGACAGAAGTACTGTGAACACTTTGGTATATTTCCAAAAGGACTTTTAAATAGAAGACATATGTCAACTTCAGTCTCAACCCTGCTGATTAACTCATAACTGAAATAAAGTTTAAATGGGAGAAACACATAAAACCTTCTCTGTTTGTTTATAAATATGCGTATGTATTATATATATCAAAGCCTTACATATAGATAGATCTCTGTTCTTTCTATCTATCTATCTATATCTATTTATCGATCTATAATTGGTGTAGAGTGATAATCAAAATCTCTTCCTGAGCTTATATCATTGATGTGAAAATAGAGGCCACTGGAGGCTCTGAGGTCAGGGAGAGGGAAAACAGGTGAATACGGGGGCATTTTCGGGACTTGGAAATTGTCCTAAATGAGACTGCAACTACAGATACAGGCCATTATATATCCCGCCATAGCCTACAGAATTGTGTGGGAGAGAGTGTAAACTACAATGAAAACTATAATCCACGCTTAGTGGCAATGGTCCAAAATGTGTTCATCCATTGCAATGAATGTACCACACTAATGAAGGATGTTGTTAATGGGGGCAAATGTAGGTAGTGTGGGGAGCAGGGAATATGGGAATCCCCTATATTTTTTATGTAACATTTATGTAATCTAAATATCTTTAAAAAATTATTTTTTTATATCTCTTCCCTTTCATCTCCGTGATCCAGCTTCATGGGCCCAAGACCTGTGCATCATACAAGTTGCACAGGGACATTTGGGGTTTAATGCTCTGTGGTTACTGCCTTGAAATTCTTAATAATTTTAACTTGGAGTTTGTGTTTTGTGAGTTTAGTCTGATGGGTCAATGGAGTATGCATCTAGGACTTGGGGGTTTTTAGCCCTTGTTCAAGGATGGCCCCACCTCCTGTGCCTCCCCACCTCCCCAGGACCGGTTCTTAGCCACCTGCCCCTCTGAGTCCTGGCACTGCCTGGCTTCCCCACCCTGCCCTGTCCAGCATCACTGCCACTCTCCACCTCCCTGGGTACAGGATGGGTGGGGTCAGGCATGTGCACCTTCAGCAGCTCAGGGACCTCAGGCTGGCAGCACCACAGTGACAGTGATCAGGGTGGGCCCCTTGATCACTTCCCATCCAGGTATCCAGCATATCCCAGCATGGACGTTGCAATACCCTTGGGGGCTGCCTGACCACAGCAGGTTGGGGCGGGAGCTGTGAGAAGGGAAGATGCCTGACAGCTTCCCCACTTCTGCCCAGAGCCTGGAAGGTCAGTGAGAGGGGCTGGGCAGGACCCCTGGGTGTGTGCGAGGCTCTGTGCTTGCCCTGCAATTATCCCTGTATCGAGGGAGTACAATGTTAAGTAGCCAATAAAAAGTACCATGACAGGTCAAGACAGATTGCAGGAAAAAAGGAAAAAGCTTTATAATTTAGTGCGGCACTTTTTCCCTGCTCTTTGAACAAGAGAGTATTTTCATTTTGCATTGGACCCCAAAAATTGTGTAGCTGGTCCTATCTCAATTACAGTCTCTATTCTTGACTCCTAATAATTCTGCAGGAAAACCCATAATCTTTGTGCTAGGGAGTTATTGTCTGACTAGCAAATAAACTAGGTTTTCGGTTGGAGGCATGGTCCACAGACCAGAAATGTTAATTGACAACCACTGTCCCCACCTAAGACTTTGTCATTGTATTAAGGCTTCAAGTGACTAAATTCTGTAAACAGGGCTCTGGGGAAAGGCTGTGCATGAGAAAGGAAATCACCCCCCAGCTGGGCATTTCTGAAGGTCACTGGAGAGCTGAGTGTGGTTGAGCTCCGGTTACAGAAGATTTAACAAGACACAAAGTGCTTTGTTGTTAGGGCTGTGCTTGCCACATCCAGGCAGTTCCCCTCCGAGTCCTTGAAAAAGTCCACAACATGGAGAAGGCGCAGCCATCTGCACATTTTGGGGCTGTGGCTCTTATGAAACGAGCAGGACGGTGGAAGCATCTTCGCTTTGTGGCTGGCCTACCTAGCACAGGTGCTTGTCAGCTGAGCTTGTTCTGGGCCTTGTGTAAGGGGCCAGTAGGAGTCAGGCGGGGGTGGGGGGTGGGGGACTTTATTTTTAAATGGTGGTTAAGGTTGCTATTACCCCCTCACTGTGGCTGGAGTATGCTGGCTGGCCAATTCTAAGCTCTTGTTTGGATTCTGTACTCACAAAATTTGAAAAGAAAATGCCAATATGGAGTATTTTTTAAATTTTTTGGTCTGTCCAGCATGACTCAATGCAGAAGCCTGCATCTCCTGCTCTACTGAGTCCCACAGTGCAAGTGATTGAGGCCCCACTGGGTGCCAGGAATGCTTTTGTATACGTTTCTTCAGTTTGGTCTTCTTGAGAACCTTTAGACATTCAGAGGCTGTCTAAAAAGAATAAGACCCCAGGACAAGGTGGGGAGGAGGGTGGCAGGTAGAGGGAAGAAGTATTCCCTGCTCCCTTCTGGCAGTATGAATGTGGACACCAGAGTTGGCCAGTGGGGAAAGAGGAGACCTCAAGGGAAAGGACAGGAGCCTTCTCTGTCCCCCTGGCTCCCACGTCTCCATCCCAACTCCACCCCGCCCCCCACCACCCAGAGATCCCCAGCCCCAAGCTAACCTTGACCACAAAAGGTGTTGTCTGCATGAAGATGTAGTGCCTACTTGGAAGCCCAATCCCTTATGGCTACTTCTGGATGATGAGATAGCGGTAGCTGGGTAGACATCCCAAGGTTATTCAGCTTTTTTTTTTTTTTTTTTAAGATTTGTTTGTTTATTTCTCCCCCCTCCTCGTTGTTTGTGCTTGCTGACTGCTCTCTGTGTCTGTTCATTGTGTGCTTTCTGTGTCTTGCTCATCTTCTCTTTTTTGGAGGCACTGGGAACTGAACCAGGACCTCCCATGTGGGAGGGAAGTGCCCAATTGCTCGAGCCACATCCACTCCCTGCTTGTTTGTGTCTCTTGTTGTGTCTCCTCATTGCAACATCTCGTTGTGTCAGCTCACAGCGCCAGCCC
>JAQZBX010093202.1:0-12190 GCA_029593785.1 Cabassous unicinctus
AAGCATTGCTTCTCTGGTCGCCTCTGACTCATTGTCTCTTATGAGTTTATAGGTCGGCTGTTGGCATGGCGGTGGAGTCATCTAAAATCTCAACTGGGGAGGAAGGATCCGCTTCCAAGCTCACCCTCATGGTAGCTGGCTGGCTTCATACCCTGCCACATGGACATTCTGGATGACTGTTTCATGACACAGCGTCTGCGTTCCCCACAAGAGCAAACAATCCCAGCACACACTTCTGCTGTGTGCTTGTAGGAGCAAGTCAGTAAGTCCAGTCCACATTCAAGGGGAGGGGAGTATGCAAATATATGAGTCTCAGGAGGGAGAGATTATTGGTAGCTATCTGAGAGACTGCTTCCCATAGTGGTCTTCAGTTTTTTTTAACCTCTGGATTCCTACCCAAAGCATTCATTGTCTGCACACAGGAATGCACAGCTTTCTATGGAAGCTGTTTTATCAGCAACAAAGGAATCAACATTTGGGAGTTATTTCTCAAGGACACAATGACCTCACCATATTTCTGTTGTTCATCCGAACTAATGGGTTCAAAAGTCTCCCATGAAGGATGCCCTGGGTTGTCATTCCCTAATTATTCTATAGGAAATCAAAACATACAGTTGATCAACAAATATTTATTTTTCTAATATTATTAAGAAAATATTCTCTATTAACTTGTTTTCTTAAGTGTTTTTTCTGCATATGTGCTCTTCTTACACAACTGAAAACCATTTTGTCCCACTTTCATTATCAGATCCTCCCCAGTTTTCAGAGAAATTTGAGGATTTAAAATTTAAGTGAGAAGAGCAGTCCTCCACCCTCTCGGTTTTGCTTCTAGTCTCACTCTCACTTTAACCCATGGTTCTAGCAATGAAGTGAATCTAAACTCTGCCTTGTACCCTACTTCCATTATATGTAACTATGGCTTGATGTACATTTTATATTCCAAAACTTCTGCTAGTGTCCATGTTCACATATTTGTGACATGGTACTAATCATTCATTTATGGAGTCCTTTTACCTGGCTGGTTGAATTTGTATATTTTTCTTTAGAGACATTTTTTTCTATGTTCTATGTGCACCTAGCAAGTAGAACAGTGCTATTAACTATATGTGTAAAACTCCTCATAATTTGCAGTTTTATTTAACATTTTTCATATTTAATAATGAAAATAACATTGAGAGTTGGATGTTACTACTCTATAGTTCAGCAAGCAGAAGCTTGAGGTTAAGTGATGTGTCTATATCACACAGATAAT
Organism: Cabassous unicinctus; assembly: GCA_029593785.1. NCBI lineage: Eukaryota > Metazoa > Chordata > Mammalia > Cingulata > Chlamyphoridae > Cabassous > Cabassous unicinctus. The sequence goes on from JAQZBX010093202.1 coordinate 1,253, forward strand.
GGTAGAGTCAACATTTAAAATGAGGTTTTACCTACTGCATATCTTGACCCCTATAAAGTAAATTCTTGTATCTATTGCTTAAGAAAAGAATAATTAAAAATATAAAACTGTCCTTGGGAAGTGGATATAGCTCAGTGGGTGAAAGCCTGCTTCTCATGTACCAGGTAGGTCCCAAGTTCAATCCACGGTACCTTCTTTAAAAAAAAAAAATTCTTGTAATCGAAGGAAACTTTTTAAAGTTGTTTTTTCTTTAACAAATAAAGAAAACTTGAGAGGAACTTTTGTTCATAGACAATTTAATGAAATACGATATCAAATATGATATATCCTTTTAATAGTTTTGGTTAAGTCTAGGTTTTACATTCTGTACTACTAAATGCAAAGCACATGTTGCTTTGGGGTATTCTTCTGATATTTGGAATGCTGAATCCCTCTAAGTCTTTATAGCTCTGTTTCTTGTCATATTTTGTGCCAGGAGTTTTAGCATGATATCCTCTAATGATAGTGCTGACACAGGAGTCCCAAGATAAACATTAAGAAAATGCACTGACCTGGTGAAGAGCAGACAATTTAAATTGCTTTAATCAATTTAATAGAGTACATTTTGGCATGTTTTACTTAAGCAGGAAATGATTTTTAAAAAATAATATACATATAATTCTTAACTTTGCATGTAGAAAGATGATTTAGACTTACTCTATTTAAAAACAAACAAACAGAAAAAGAAACTGCACCATCATTTTCAGTTAATGCTTGTTATCCTTGAAGCTTCTCATATACAGCATTACATTGCTGAAATTTCAAATCACTAATTTTATTTCCTTGATTACATTGCAGTAATGAAATTATAGTTGTGGAACATTGCAGAAGGAAATAGAAAGGGTCCATTTATTATCCAATATCTTCCCTCTTTATTTACCTATGCCATTATTTTCAATACTAAAACATTAGAATTAAGCAGTGTTTCTTTGAAAACAGTCTAATCCTGTTTATTTCTGTAGAGAAGAGAGACGGAAATTAACCTTTTTAAGGCTCCATTCTTAGCCATGATTTTTATATGCCTTATCTCCTTTTATCTTGATGGTAGCTTTACCAGGTAGATATTATTTTACAGGTTAGAAAAATGAAAATAAGCGTGTTTAAGTAATTTATTTACAACTAATAATTAGTAGAACTGAGAGTTCACTATCTGACCATGAAGCATCTTAATGGGTTACAGGAAAGCAGCACAAAGAGTTGCATAAAGAAGAGGCCACTGCTCAAGTTTAGGGTGAGATAGCTTGTTTGCTTTTTTTCTTGGTGAAATATTAATTTGTAAATTACAGATTCATCCATATATTATGCCATGCCAAAATTACATGATTATAACAAGATATGCAAAACATTGAGATAGGAAAATCTTGAGGTTAAAATTGAAACTAACATGGTTATTTTTATTGTCCTTGCTATCTGACTATTTTGCTGCTCATTATTCCTAATACCATGGCTATTGAGATGGTGAAAATTGAGTCGAGAATAAAATTGTCACACATTATTTGTATTTAAATGATACTTTGAATTCATTATTTGTTCATTTTAGAGATATTCTGTTCTCTCTGCCTCAGCCTCAAATGACTCTTTCTTTTAACCTGTACACTCATTTCCCCTACTCTTCCTTGGTACGTCTTAGTACTTTCTTGAGTTTCTCCCTCATTTCCCTGAATCCCACCATCAGTCTGTTTCTGTTCTACCTTAACAAAACTGAAAAAGAACAACAATGTCCTGGACACCAATGCATCTCACAACAGTTGCCACTCTCTTTTCTCTCCTTTAATGCCACGTTTCTTATAAGGATGGCATTTACCCACCAGACATTGATTCCTCAAATCAGTCTAATCTGACAGTTGTTTCCACTACTACACTGAAACAATTCTAAATTAGGTTACCAATAGCATTCTCATTTCTAAATATTAATGCCAAGTTTTAGTCCTCATAATTAATTAAAGACTTTGAAGCACTAGGCATGGCTTTCTTAGCTACCCTTTAACCTCGTTTTATGTGTTATAATATCATTCTTCATTTATTTCTTTTTCCTGGTATCTCTCAGTGTTCCTGTTTTTGTGGCTCTTGGTTTCCCTTATTTTCCCTCAAATGCAATATATTATTTCTCAAGAAGATGATTTCACCTTCTTCTTTTCTCCTTGTATTCAATCCCCCACATTTTGTGTTCCACCCCTCTGACTTTAAAGCATTCATAGAATTATAACATATATGCATGCTGCCTAGTGCTTCCGCATTGAGCACCGTGCAAATATTTTTAACTTCTCTATGCACATTTCATTTGTGAATCTCACTCATGTCATGCAGAGAATAGACATATTTCACAATGGTGAAGCCACTTCTATTTCTATGTTACTAATCTTGGTAAATGCTATTGCCATCCAAGAAATGGCCCGATAACAGAACACTGTGAGTCTTTTTTCTTCCACAGGGCCAGGGCCAAAAAACAATCTATCCAAATCATTGTTATGGCTTTAATCTATCTCTCTACTCTCCAGGTCTATGGACTTTGTCTTAGTTAATGACACCATTATTTTTTCTTAGGAATATTTAAGTAATTCCTGAAATAAAGCATGGCCTTTATTCCCTTTTTAAAAAAATAATTTTCAAATGTGTTACTCTTCTGCTACATGTAGTTGTATTAGTCATCCAAAGGTATGCTGATGCAAAATGCCAGAAATCTGTTGGCTTTTATATAGGGTATTTATTTGGGTTAGAAGCTTAAAATCACAAGGCCATAAAGCATAAGTTACTTCCCTCACTAAAGTCTGTTGCCACATGTTGAGCAAGATGGCTGTCCATATCTGTGAGGGTTCAGCCTTCCTCTTCCTCTTACGGCTCTGTGGTCCCAGCTTCTTCCAATATCAGCTGTAGGTTGGGATGAGTCTCATCTCTCTCCCAGGGCTTGTTTCTCTCTGGGCTCAGCTGATCTGTTCTCTTCACAAGGCCAGCTGTAGACTATCAGGTGAATGGCTCGTCTCTCTTCCCGGGGCATCTGTTGTTTCTAATGGAGCCTTCTCTCTTTCCTCACATATCTGCTTCTCTGTTTATTTACTTCGCGGGGCTCCAGCATTAAAACTCCAACCAACTCCTCTGCCTTGTCATTTTCTATGTGAGTCCCTGCCCACCAAGGGGGGTCAGAGACTCAACGTCCTACTGACATGGCGCAATCAAAGCCTTAATCATAATTTAATCAAGTAAGAGTGAAACCTCTGAATCCAATACAATCTAATGTACCCAGAGGAACAGACCAATTTACAAACATAATCCAATATCTATTTTTGGAATTTGTAAATAATACCAAACTTCCTACAATAGTTATCTGGATTTTGCATTATTTTCTGACTCTGTAGAATAATATTTAAGATATTTCTTAACATAAATGAGGTTTATCACTAAGACTTCCTGCCTCATCATTTCTGTTTTTAACATTCTACATTATTGGGAAAATGTGCGAGGGGTAGGGAGAGGGGCATATGGGAATCCCCCATATTTTTTATGTAACATTTATGTAGTCTTAGTATCTTTTAAAAAAAGAAAAATGTATATTATGTTTTAAAAATTCTACATTATAATGCACTAAACTATATACAGTTAATGAAATATACCACGCTTTAAGTATTTCATCACATAATTGACATATCTAGAGTTGTGTAAATTAATACTTCAACAAAACCATGCATTTGAATCATTTTGTAATAATTAGTCATTCATAAAAGTATGTGTATGTTCATATGCAGTACAATTTGTAAATATTCAGCCTAAAATAACTGTCATTCTCCTAACAAAGAAGGTCTGGTCCTGCTCCCTTTGTAGATATGAATGCCTATTACTTATATACTCTGCATTCTGTGATATTGAATATAGTGTAATTCTCTTATTTTGTAGTGGTTTACCGGGGTCTGTAATCATGAGGAATGGGAAAAGTAATTCTGAGCACACACATTCCAAGAAAAAAATAGCACCTCTCAGTGATGATTAGCAATATTTTGTTCTTTGGTGATGTGATAGGGTAATGTGCAAGGATTAACATTTAAGGGAAAGGGGTAATTATTCAATATAGATAATGTAGTAGAAAAGTCTCTCTGGTTACAGTATATTTGCAATGAAAATTGAATGCCAAAAATTCAAATCTACAATTGTCTGTGAACATATTGTTCCAGTTTGAAGAATGATCTTATGCAAAGATCTTGGCAAAGATCTTGTTGCAAGTGTATTATAATGTTCATTTTACTGATGAGTACATTGCCCAAGGTTATAAATAAAGTGAAAATTCATACTGAGATTTTGAGTTTTGCCAGAGAAACCAGAAACGCTACGCTCTTAATGAATGAATTTTTTTTCTCTTGCTGTTTACTGTCATGATTTTCATTTTTATTTTTATGTAGTAATGTACAAATACGCTCCCATTTAAAAATTAAAACATGTTTTATATATGTATATATATTTATTACTGTGTCCTGTGTATTACATGCAAAGCACTTAGCAATATTTGAATCTCTTTTTTAGTTAGTTCTCTTGAAGTTATATGGTTAATTTTCCATACTTTTACTTTGAACTTATATGCATTTATACTTGATGGTTTTTTTAAAATAATGTTTATAGTTGGAGTTTGTTTTTTTTTTAATCTAAACTAATACTCTCTGCTTTTAATTGGACCATTTAGACTATTTATATTTAATATAAGGATCAATATGGTTGGGTTTAAATCTATCATCTTGTTCTTTGTATTTTATTTTCCCTATCAGTTCTTTCATCCTTTATTTTCTTTCTTTTTCTATTTTTAGATTATTTTATTTTAACCATTCCACTTTATCTGTAATATTAGTTTATTATTATAATGCCTCTGTTATTTTTTAGTGGTTTTTCTGGCTTTTACAATACACAATTTTAGCTTACCACAGTCTATCCTTAAATAATATTATACCACCTGTATTAGTTAGGGCTATCTAGGGAAAGAGAATTGACAGGAGATAAATGTAAATATTTTAAGATCTTTCTAAGAATTGTCTCACACAACTATGGGGATGGGGAAGTCCAAATTCCATAGGTCAGGCCATAAGCTGGGAACAGCGATGGAGGTTTTCAATGATTTCCCCAGGAGAAGCTGGCAGGCTGAAGCTGAGATGGAAATTCTCCCTTCTGACAGCTGAAATAACCACTTCTCCTTTTAAAGCAATCCACTGATTGGAAGAGACTTCTCACATTGTTGAAGGCAATCTTTCAGTTGGTTTAGATGAAATCAGCCCTAGATGCAATCAATTTACTGATGATTTACATCTACAAAATATCCTCACAGTAACAATCAGGCCAATGTTTGCATGACCAAACAACTGGACACTATAATGTGGCCAAGTTGACACATAAACTTAACCATCACACCATTTAGACTAAGAAACTTCAAAGGTAATAGGCAAGTAATAACATAATATGAGATTTGCACTATTTTATAAATACGTTTACTTCTGCATGTGGCATACGGTGACATTTCAATATTACTTATTTTTGTTTAGAATATCAATTACTTATAGACATTCATTACCACAAGACCTTCACCACACCATTAAAATATGATGGAAAGTTCTTCAAGCAAAAAGAACATAATTCCAGAATTGAAAATTGAAAAATATACAAAAAAATTAAGAGTACTGAGAATGGAAAAATTTTGGATAAATATAAAGCAAGACAAGGTTTTTGTTTCACCTTTATTTTTTAAACAGCTTTATTGAGGCATTAATATAGCATAAACTGCATATATTTAAAGTGTAGAATTTGATCAGTTTTGACACAAAGATCTCTGAAAACATCATCATACTCAAGAAAGAAAACATATCTATCATCTCCAAAAGTAATTTCTTCTCCTTAATACCTCCATATAACCTTTGTACTGCTCTTATTTCAAATTCTGATGAAGTCCAATTTATCAATTTGTTCTTTTATAAATCTTGTTTTTGATGGTGTTTTATCTAAAAATAAACACCTACTTAACCCAACTTCAGAATGCTTTTCTCATGTGTATATATAAGTTTAGGTTTCATATTTATGTCTATGATACATTTTAAGTTAACTCTTATGATGTGACCACTGGATCAAAGTTCATTATTTTGCATATGAGTATCTAGTTGTTCCATCAAGAGTGTTGAAAAGACGATCCTTACCCTACTTAATGGTCCTGGAGCCTTTGTCAAAAAACAGTTGTCTAGGGGATCTATTTCTGGGCTCTCCATTCTGATCCTTTGATCAATTTGTTTATCATTAGGCCAACATTGTACATTTATAATATGTCATGAGATCAGGGAATGTTATCTTCCAACTTCATTCTTCTCTTTCAAGGTTGTTTTGGCAATTATCTGTCCTCTGCATTTCCATGTGAATTTTAAAATAATTTTCTCAATTTATAAAAAAAAAAAAAAATGAAAAAAGAAAATAAAATTCCTGGGATAGTTGTATATTATTGTGCTGAATCTATAGATCGGTTAATGGATAATTGATATCAGAACAATATTGAGTCTCCACAATGTACTCTCCAATTATTTAGACCAGTATTTTCATTCATCAGTATTTTAATTGTTAGTGCACAGGCTTTTTCTAATATTTTGCTAGATATATTCTTAAGTATTGCAATTTTTTCTACTGTTGTAAATTGTATTTTTATTTCAGATTTTGATTGATTCTTGCTAGCATGCATTAATACAATTACTTGTACTTTGATACAGTATCATGCAGCCTTGTTTTATTCAGTCATTATTTCTAATAGCTTTTTTGTATATAGCATTGGATTTTCTGCAGCTATGGTTATGTTGTCTGCAGATAAAAAAAACAAACAAGCCCAAAACATTTTTACTACTTCCTTCTTATAGGGCTGCTTTTTTTTTTCTTTTTTTTCTGTTTCATGGTTTATTGCACTGGTTAAAATCTCCAGTATGATACTGAATAGATGTAGTGAGAGAAGCAGTCCTTGCCTGATCACAGGTTAAAAACTTGCAATCTTTTACCATTAAATGTAATATTTAGCTATAGGTTTTTTCTGTAATGTCTTTTTATCAGGCTGAGGAAGTTCCCTTCTTTTCCTAGTTTCCTGAATGTTTTTATCAGGAATGGATGCTAGATTTTTCAAATGCATTTTCTGCATCTATTAAGTAATTAATAACATATTAAATAAATATGTGTTTTAATATGGTGAATTTCAATGATTGATTTTCAAATATTATACCAACCTTGTATTCCTGTGATAAACTGTACTTAGCCATGGTATTTTATTGATTTCATATGCTGTTGAATTGGATTAGCTAAAATTCTGTTTAGAATTTTCACCTATGTTTTCATGAGGGATATTGATAAAAGTACTGAATATATGCACCTTTAGATAGGATATAACATGCATTGCAAGCATTGACTATAGAAATCATACAAGGAATAAAAACAAAAGGGAAGAGCAAAATAAACATATTTGTTGACTGGTGCATCTCTCAGAGCTATGACCAAAAGGACATTTCTTCATGTTAAAAAATTCAAGTTATAATATTATCAGAATATAAAAATTTACAAATGTAAATGTTAAGATATATAATATGGTTAGCGAAACATTTAATTTTGCTCATACAAGGTAGTTAATATGATGGCTTAATTCTGATGGGTAAAGATATTATATAGAGGAATAATTATAAAGTTAAAAGCTAAAAAGCAAGTCACAAAATAAAAGTTAAAAGGAAAAACTTTAAAAAACAAAAAATTTAAAAAAGAACTAAGACTAATCATATTGTCATATGAATAATATAAATTTGTTCAATTCACCTATTAAACAAGTTCAAATTGGACGATAAAGCAAATCTGATGTGTTTGTCCTATATATGGGATTTACCTAAAACAAAACGATTCAGAAAATTTGGAAATAATGGCATGACCAATGATATATTAAGGTTGTATAAAATTATATTGGAAAATTGCAGGTTAAAAAAAGGGGAGGTAGAAATTTTCATGTCAACAAGGTGGATGCAAAACATAAAGCATTAATTGAGACAAAACCAATTACAGTGACATTTTATAGCATATCTCAATAAGAACTGCTATACACTTGTGAAAAATAAGACAGGTCTCTATGCAGCTTTGGAAATAGCACCAAGTTGTAATTTTAAGTGAAAAAACATGTTAAAGAATAATGCATATAGCAGCTTTTCTTTTGTAGAATTTAATAAATTCATCACTATAGTTTTATTCTGGTATGAATACAAGATTTTGTTTTATGATGATTAGAATTTAAAATTTTCTTTTTGAAGAATAAAATTTGTAAAATAATTATTATATAGATGGTATTTGGGCATTACTTGAAACCACAGAGTAACACATTTTGACATATATGGCATATATTAATATGTCACAATTTAAAATGGACATTAATTTATGAGTATCAGGAAATTCCCACTTCTGGGTAAATATAATATTGCAGTTTCTTATTACAGAAAAGACCAGCTTTCATTTTGCTTTGAAATCCCAGTTATAATGTTATGAAAACCAACATTCTTTTGCATTTTGCTGTCGGTATGATCAAGGTAATGCTTTTCCCTCAGTCAATGGGTGCAATTTGAGAGTTTTGTACATAAAGTGAAGCCTTTGTTCCACATTACTAACCTTTCCCTGAAGACTATATTATATATGCTGAAGAGTTAAGTGTCTACTGGAAAAAGAGAATGTTTCCTTCTTCATGTCTTTAAAATAATAGTAAAGCAAAGAAAACGTTAATATCTTTCAATTGTTGGATATTTATTATTATAGTTCTTTCTTCAAATAATTATTTATTCAATGTACATTACTTTTTTAACATTTAATTAATCAAATTATATTACTTATGTTACTATGACTACAAGCAGAAGATATTAACAGGTTTCCTTATAAATTAAAATATACTGAAGGTCAAATGACCACCTAGAAATTGTGCAGTCATTTTAATATTTGGCTTAAAACCTTTATCCAGTTTCCTTTGTGTTTTATACTTGAGCTTGTGTAAGGGTAAAAATTGATAGTGTAGTCTTTCTTTAATTTCACTTCATTCATAGTTGTGTGCATGTGTCTGAATAAAAAAGGATTAAATTACTTGTAAAATCTAATTTGCCACACTGGAGCAGGTGCCCAGAAACACATCTGATATTTTAAAATCATTTAAGAAGGCATATAATTTGAATACAACTAAAGTTAAATAACCTTAAAGAAAGTGGGGAAGTATTATAAAAAAATGTGTCAAATGATGTCCTGCTGAACATACTCTACTCATCTTCCCACGCTACTCATTTACTGAATTTTAATTTATTGAATTTTTCCCCTTCCTTGTTCGCTCACCCTATTCATTCCCTTACATTCCAGGCCCTAGGCATTGCATTGGTATAAAATAGTGAATAAGATAAAGAGGGATCTCGTTCTTATGACTCCCATGTATCATGATTAAATATAGGAACTGATTGATATTAATGTGCATATGAATGTTTGTCTGTATGTGTGTGAGACAGAGAGAGAGAGAGGAGAGGAGAGGATCAGAGATTATTTACTTTGATTTTCTTGACACAAGGTAAAAGCAATTTTACAATACCTTTATCTCCAACTAAAAGCAAGCTTCTTTGATAAAAGTTCATAGTTTGTTTTCATTAAAGGAAGTAAACAGATGGGAGTCTTTCAAAGAAGCATGATGCTACTGATTTCAATAAAGCATTTGCAAAATTTCTCATTTCGAAAATGTGATGAAAGTGTAAACATACTCAATGGATGTTTTTCAATAAAAACTGTGATATGTTTTAATCTGCTTTCATTAAATAGAATGTGATTGAAAAAAGGAAAATGTGCATATGAAATATGGTGTTTTCTATGAATGAGTGCTAAAATGAATAATTGCCTGATTATAAACCAAAATATTTTTATTAAGCTAGAATTATAACCTGAAACCTAAGAAAAAAACCAAAACAGAGCATAATTTTTTAAAAATTTAATTAATCAGTAGAGTTTAAGATATCCTGCAATGATAAACAAACCCAACATTTCAATGGATTAAAATTTTATTTATTATTTTCTTGCTCACACATGCCCATTTCAGAATGGCTTGGGACACTGCCCTATAACATCCTTCCTGAGAGACAGACTCTTAAGGAGCCTAATATTCCTTGTGTACATGATTTCATAGGCAGGAAAATGGGATCATGGCAACTCAACAGTGGCCTTTCAATCTGGAAAATACACTAGTCACCTCTGCTGACATTTCAATGGTCTGAACACATCCCATGGTTAAATGGAACTTCGAAGGCAAAAGGAAGTGCAATTTTACATGCACATTTAAGACAAAGAACCAGAAATATTTCTGAAGAACACAAATGACAGTCAGTCATAATGTAAATTCAATCCTTTCGATATCAAATTTCAGTGTTTAATGAAGAACATATTCACAGTAATGGATGAGGAAAATCAAACTGAAGATATTTCAACAATGTGACACATAGGCTGAAAACACCCCATGCCCTCTAGCTGCACTAATAGGCTGTCATAAGGAGAAGTCTTAGCCTCAGAGTCTCAATGACATGGTTGCCCTTTCTGAATATGATTAGCTGTGGGCCAGAAGCCTTCAGTTTAGATGATCAGAGCCTCAGGGTTCTAAGCCAACCCACTACCATACTTGGAAGGAAATAAGTAACCCTGGACTCACAAATAGGTGGATGAGGATGCTGATAATGCTGGGCATAGTGCTCAGGTTTGGCTCACTGAAATCTTAACCTCCTAGTGCTGGAGACGTCACAGCCTAGCGAGGGGCGGCTGGTAAGGGTGAACACCGCCCTCAGCCAAGGCACGGGTGAACACCGCCCTCTGTTCCGCCAGAACAACAACTCAGTGCGCCACCTGGCTCTGCCCTAACCGTCAGCTCTC
>JAQZBX010093203.1:0-12174 GCA_029593785.1 Cabassous unicinctus
CAGAAATTACAGGGATTCCCATGTTCCCCACTGCCCACACCTCCAACAACATCCACTTCCCACTGCCTGACTCCCTTAGGAGAGTTGAAATTCTGATAGTCCTCAGCATGGAAATTTTAAATTGGCTGTCTCCTCCCTCTCTCAGGCCAATCCTCTGTATCACAGGGTGGTTAGGTAAATCAGGCTTCCTCAGCAGATTCACCTCTCCCCTCAGCCTGGTACCACTTTGAGCCAGCTGGTGTGCTCTCCAGAGCTCTAAGGGGGTCCAGGCAACCAAACCCACAGAAAGTAAACCTCTCTCTTCCCCTTGCCAGAACTCTCCTACTCTCAGAGAATGCTCCCTCTCATTGGGTGGCCAGCGGGTGTTGGGGCTCACCCTAAATCTTTGTCCTGAAGGTGGGGCTTAGCCATCCATGGGTTCCACATGGCTACAACTCATGGTTTTATCTTGAGCAAACTATCTCCCTGTCTAGCTCCCTCCAGGTAAATGCCCCAAAGGCTCCTGCTCCATGGGATCCCAGAACAGCTCACTTGGGCTGGATCCTGTCACCAATCAGCCATCTTTTGTGAGAGAGAGGGTGAGTGCTGACTTAACCAATGCCATCTTCCCCACAACTCCTCTAATGCATTTTTGATCTCACCTCTTTTGTCTTTGTTTCCCATGAGTTCTGTTACTTTTCTGCTTAGGATTTCAAATACTTCTTTGCACTCATTCAATGTCTTCTTGATGTCATTTATCTGTTTAGTTATATTGTCTTTCAACTCATTAATTTGATTTTGCAAATTTATGTGCATCTCACTTATTAGTTCTCTCAAATCCTGTGTCTCTACTGGAGCTTTGATATATTCCTTTTCTTATGCCATGCCTTGCATATTCTTAGTATGTCTCATAGTTTTTTGCTGATGTCTAAGCATCTGATTAGGATGTAGTTTACTCAGATGCTCAATTTCTTTCTCTTTTGTAAGGATTTAGTTGTGAGATGCTGTGTGTTATCACTGCTTTTTGATTCTTGGCTTGACTTGTATTAAGATTGTTCCTGCTAGTTGCTCAAAACAGGGCCCTGGACCCAGTAATTGGCTGCAGACTGGCTTCCTAGGCCTTGGGGATGAAAGCTATAAAGGCCAGAAAAAGCCTGTCTTACTTATTTTTAACTTTCTCACATGTGCTTCCTTGGTCTGCCTGCCGATGACACTCTTTGGAATCTGCAGTTCAGTGCATGGCCAGAGTGTATCTGTTCAACCACAGACCAGATCAATGTGACAGAGCTTCCTACCTAGAGGCTAAGAGCCTTGTAATTGGAACTTTCTCAGTGACAGTTCTCTAGACTTCTCTGGCAACCCCCTTCATTTATCTGGGTCAGATATATTTCCACTCCCTTCTGAGTCTTAAGCACCAGTCCCTGTTAGAGGAGGAGATTTGAAGAGTCATATATCTTTATCCCCTTACTGGTTCCCAAGGCAAACAATGGCATGACCCCCCTAGCCTTCATGTGCTCCTGAGACAGAGTAGACCAAATTTGTGAGTCAAAAGCTAAGTCAGCCTTAGGCTGTTTCACTCTCTCTCACCTTTCCTGGGATAGTGGATCCCTGGAGCCCCCTTTGTAGCAGCAGGCCCACAGGCTTGAGAATTCTAAAGTGTCTTTAGTGTGGGGAGGGTGCCAACAGCAGCTGCCCACTCGTTTCATCTCACAATTCTGTCATTGCGATTCCCTCCTTTGCCCATTTCTCCACTGGATGGTGTTCAGCCTTCACCTGGTACCCTAAATCCTAGATTTTTCCCGAGGCTGTTTCAGCCTATCCACTAGCTATTTTTCTGGAAAACATTATTTAATAAATGGTTAATCAGGTACCTTTTAAACATTGACTTTCCAACATCATGAGCCCCACAATCCAGTATGATAGGAAAGCCATCTACTCTTCACAAGAAACACTAATTCTTCCACTGCTGAAATGGCTGAGTATGAAATTTGTGGTTGAGGTTTTCAAATGTTGTAGCATCAATTGGGACACACAGGGGAAAAATATTTCATCAATTGACATCTGTACCGCTGGTTAAGATGAGCTTTGAGCAAAGTTCAGGCTTCCCTCTTCACCTCCTTATTGTTTTTCACAGGCATCAAGGCATGAACTGTGTTGATACTCAGAAGACAGTGGGGTTAGGCAGAGAAGACTTCACAGGCAGGATGACCTGGGCTGAGGATAAAACTAAGCACCTCTTCTTAGCTATACAGGTAAGTCACACTACAGAATCGGCCAAAAACAAGGGACTGTTGGAATGGCTGCAGCACCACCAAGTGGTCCACTTGCATCACCACCAGGTCCAGGTTGAGGTTCATGGCTGGGCCTGGGCTGGAGACTGCAGTCTTGGGTCACTAGGCTGCTGCACATAGCACCAGGCTGCTGGCCTTCCTCCAGTCCACATCCACTGCCTGCGCCTGCAGCAACCTAATTCACATTCGCTGTAGCCACCATCAGTAACAGGTTCAGAAATTGATAAGCCAGCAGCTGAGGAGGATCTGGGGCTAGGCCTTGCAGACCCACATCCACTTAGAGTTAGAGGGCACTCACTTCAGCAGCAGTGCATCCTCCATCCCCTCATTGATCTTTTGTCAGAATATTCTAGACATTATTGGAAGTGTTTTTTTCCAGTCTCCTATTATTAATATAGAACAATCCATTTTCCCTTTAAGTCTGTCAATATTTGCTTCATATATTTTTGGGCTCCGGTATTATGTCCATGCATTTTAATAATCATTATATCGTCTTGATTAAGTGACTTTTTTTTCAACATATAGTGTTCTTCTTTGTCCTTTTTAGCAATATTTCACTTTAAGTCTATTTTCCCTGACAGTAATTTAACTATTCCTATTTAATTTTGGTTACTATTTGCATGGTATATTATTTCTATCCTTTCATTTTCAACCTATTGAAACTTTTAATATAAGAAGGGTCTTTTGTAAAGAGTACACATACACACAAACTTATATATACAGTTTTAAACAGTGTGTATATATGTGTGTGTGTGTGTGTGTGTGTGTATCATGTTTTATTTTCAATCTACCAAGTACTGCCTTTGACTGAAGAGTTTAAGCCAGTTATAGTTAAAATAGTACTGAGAATGCATGATTTACTTTTTTATTTGGATTTTGTAAGCCTTTCACCATTTATTCCCCCAGTTCTTCCATTTCTGCATACTTTTTTATTTAGATGATCTGTAATAGTAAATCATTTTGATTCCCTACTCATTTCCTTTATTCCATAGTCTTCTGCAATTTATGGTTATTACAGTGCTTAAATTGTTTAACATCCTAAATATATTACTGCTTATTGATATGCTGCTAACAACTTCAAATGCACACATAATTTATGTTCCTATAAACATTTGTTCCAATTCTTGATGTAATTCTTCTCACAAATTGCATCTGTATTCTTTATGGGTGCAAAATCATAGATTTATCATTACTTTTTATGCATTTGCTTTGTTGATACTAATAAAAGTAAAATGCGGTATTAGACACCAAAAATGCAACAGTACTGACATTTATACTTCATTTATGTTTTTCCTGTTAGCTAGTGTCCTTTTTATTTAAATTGAAAAACTCCCTTTATCCTTACTTGTATTAACAGTCTAGTGGTCCCAAGCTCCAATCTCTCTCTCACTTCTGAAAGTTAGTTTTGCTGGATATAGAATTTTTTTTTGAGGTACTGGGATCAGGGATTGAACCTGGGACCTCATATGTGGGAAGTCGGTGCTCAATCACTGAGCCACATCGGCTCCCTAGAATTCTTAAGTTGGTATTTTTCCCCAGAACTTTAATGACATTCACTGCCTTCATGCTTCCATGATTTCTGACAGAAAACTGCCTTTAATCATATTGAGGCTCCCTTGTACATGGCACATTTCTTTCTTGCCTCTTCCCAGTTTCTATGCCTATGGCCTTGGACAGTTTGATTATAGCTGTGTCTGAGTGTGGATCACTTTGGTTTTATGCTGTTTGGAGTTCATTGTACTTTTTTAATGTGTATATTCAGGTCTCAGGTAAATTTGGGGATTTTTCAGCCAATCTTTCTTTGAATAAGATTTCTGGCCCTTCCATTCTATCTTTTCTTCTGGGATTCCCATAATCTGTATATTGGTATGCTTGATGGTATCCCACAAGAGTAATGGAGTCTCTTCACTTTTCTTCATTTTTCCTTTCTTCTACCCAGAATGCATAATTTTTATTGCTTTATTTTTTATCTTCAAGTTCAGAGATTAATTCTTCTGTAAGCTACAGTCTGCTGTTGAACCCCTCTAGGGATTTTTTATTTTTATTTTTGTTACTGTGGTCTTCCTTCTCCAGTATTTCTCTTTGGTTCCTTTTTATGATTTGTATCTCTTCTCTGAAACTGTCTCTTAGTTAAGCTATTGTTTCCTTAATTTCCTTTAGTTTTTTTCTTCATGTTTTTCTTTAGCTCTGTGTGCATATTTAAAAATATTTTTACTATTTTTCCTGGTCTGTGCAAAATCAGGACTTTATTGCTGTTGGGTTGTAATTGTTCCTTTTGACTCTTTCCATGAACCATCACTACTGGTTTTTGTTTGAATATGTGGTATTCTTGCTGCACACTGTACATTTAAATATTTTCATATGTTAATTATGTAATGTAGTCACTGAATTATCCATTCTTGTATTATAAAAGAGTTTTCCTTGAATACCAAGAGATAAACAGAAAGAAAAAGAAAACACCCTCCACAGTCTTTTCTGATTAGGCTCTGTGAATGCTCTTCTTCATGCGCCTAAGGAATACTCAGGCTAAAGTGTAGCAGATTTCCCATTCTTTTCTGCAGATGGTTCTTATATTGGTCTTGCATTCATGCAGATACTACCAACCTCCTATCCTTAGGAAACAGTTTCTTTTCCTGATCCCTTTTTCCACATTGCATATCCCAACATCTAATACATTTGCCCCAGGATGCTGTGACCTGATTGTTCTTCCATATTGCTCTGGGATGTTAAACCTGAAAGGATGCCTGATTCAGAACCTCAGGTCACCACCAGAAAGATTGTCAGAGATATACATGCACCCAGTATGTGTACGAGGGTTACTCTGCTCTCTCCAGAACTAGGATCTGGGACCTGCATTGGGAGCATGGTGTACCTCCTTGATGAGCTGATGAAGGATGTGGGAAGCCTCTGCAAATGCACCAAGAAATTTTAATACCACTTAAGTTGCCTTTTTCTATTTTGACACTGAGTTTAGCCAAAGGAGTGCTGATGCAAAGTACTAGAAATTTGTTGGCTTTTATTAAGGGTAGTTATTGGTGGTAAAATTTACAGTCATAAGGCCCTAAAGAGTCCAACTTAAGGTACCATAAAATGTAATTTCTCAATAAAGTCAGTTTGGCAGTTTGATATTATTTATGAATTCCAAAAAGAGGTAGAGATTATATTTGTAAATTGATCTGTTCCTCTTGGCATGATACAATTTATTATATTAAATCAAATATTTTACATTACTTATGTTAAGATTAGGGCTGTGATTCGACCACATCATTAGGGTATGGTCAGAGTTGAGTCCTTTTCCCCTTGATGGGCTATATAAACAGACACACAGAAGAAAACACACAGGAGAAGACATTGAAGAGTAGAAAGAGCGCTATGGACACAGCAGAGGAGGGAACTTCTCAGCTTTGATCCTGTGGCCCCAGGAAGAGAGATTAACCATTCAACTGCAAATTCACACCTGACCTTGTGAAGAAAACAGAGCAAGGGAGGCCTACAGGTAGATCAGAAGAAGGTGGGCCTATGGAGACTTAAGAGGAAAGAGGAAGGCTGAACCCTCACAGATGTTGCCCATTATCTTCCTTCAACACATGGCAACCGACTTTGGTTAGGAACTAACCTTATGTTGAACTCTTTAGGACCTTGTGACTGTAAGTTTCTACCCCAATTAAGTACCCTTAATAAAAGGCAACAGTTTTCTAGTACTTTGCATCAGCATCACTTTGGCTGACTGAGACAGTCAGCTACCATATGTTAAAGCAAAATTGCAGCAATCTCTGCCTGGTCTCTCCTTCCTTCTTCCTCTTAAAGCCTGTGGTCTCAGCTTCTCCTGATATCAGCTGTAAGCTGGCAAAGGGTTCATTTCTCAGAGCTTCCAATATCAGTCTGTCACAAGGCCCATTTCTTTCTAGGCTTAGTCAGCTGCTCAGCTGCAAACTATCAGGCAAATGGCTAATCTCTCCCCAGGGCTCCAGGATCAAAACTGACAAAGTTCTCTCTCAGGCATCTGTGGAGCTGTCTCTCTTTCCATATGTATTCTTGAGTGAGTGTTCATTTATATCAGCCCACCAAGGGGGCAATGACTCCTTCCTGAGTCACACCCTACTGATGTGGTCAAATCAAAGCCCTTATCTTTTATCTAGTAAACTTAAAACCTTTGAATTTAATACAAAAGGCATCACACCCAGAGGAAGAGACCAGTTTAAAGACATATTTTTTTTTTCAGGGATTGTAAATAATATCAAACTTCCACACTTCACCCTCTGAATCTTAAAAAGAATTACAATATTCCACAGAGCCTTATTTCAGTAGTCATGCTAAGTGCAAAATCACATCACAATCATTTTATAGAAATACATTTTGTCTTGGGGCAAAGTCCTCTCTGGCTGTAGACCTGTGAAACTTACAAAATAATGTATCTGCTTCCAATATACAAAGAGACAGACATAGGATAAACATTTCCATTTCCATAAGGAGAATTTGGGAAGGAAACATGTTACAGATCTCCAACAGTTCTGAAAGCCTGCAGGGCACACTCTATTAGATTTCACAGTCTGAGAGTCATTCCTAAGATGATGGTTTCTTTTCAGGGCCTCATGGAGACCCACCGTTTACATGGCTTGCCCAATGTCCATTTTCTTCGTCCATCCTTATCAAGAATCTAGGTGGTGACTGAGCTCCAGAAATCACCCTCCAAGAACATTGGGGTGATGGTCTCCCTTTCTCCAATATCTGGGTTACAGTCTCAAGCACTTTAGTACAGTGAGGTGGTGACAACCTTCTCCCGAATCTTTGGCATATATGTCCAAGATTCTCAGAACAGTGAGATGGCCTTCCCTAATCTATATGAAACAATCCCACCCCTCTCAGAGCACTGGGGTGGTGACCTGATACTTCCCAACCCTTGGGGAATATGCTACAGCCTCTCTGTAGCCTGGGGCAGAAAAACTATCCCTAAATAGCAGGCTGAAACTTACACTCTCTTTAAATGCTGAGGCAAACTCACCCTCTCTCTACACATGGCTGGGGTTCCACTCTTGGCCCAAGGAGTTGTCTTAATTCCAGATCTCACCTTCAATGGTTTTCCTCCTAGAGCCATTTTTCCATTCCATCATTCCTTTTTGTGTCCCTTTTAGTCCAAGTTCATACAGATCTTGCAAAAAGCTTGTGGGTTTAGCATGCCAGTAGCAGGGGTTCAAGCCATCAGAGAGTAAGACTTTAAAATGTATTTCCTGTATAATTACATTTTCAATCCTCACTTACAAGTTCCAAGTTTAGTTAATTCCCCAAATGAGGCACTAACATCTGGGGGCTAGATTTCCAGAGGCTTGGAATTTCTGGAATCAGTGTCTGGTTTCTTTGTGCCCAACAATTCAATTCTCAGCTTATATCTTTAATCTAGTATTTTACTATAAGTAGCAAGAAGCCAGGCTGCATTTTCCACATTTACTTTGGAAATCTCCTTGGCTAAATGTGCAAGCTCATAATTTTCAAATTCTTCCTTCCATATAATAGCAGGAGGCAATCTTGGTAAGTTCTGTGCAAATTTAAAACCAAATCACCTTTCTTCCACTTTCAAATAATATTTTCATCATTTACTTCTAAGGTCTCATTAAAAGTCTCTTTAGCATCCATATTCCTATCAACAGTTTCATCAAAGCAATCTAGGCCTTTTCCATCAAGCATCTTATGATTCCTCCAAAAAATACCCCTTACCTATTTATAAAACTATTCCAGCATTTTTAGTAATTGCCAAACACAACCCCACTCCTAGTATCAAATTCTGTATTAAAAAGTGAATCATCAGCAGAAGTAACAGATTTCTCACCAAAGTCAATTCCTGACTATGACTTTGAAAGTGAAAGATTGTTGATGCTTGTGCAGCTATTGCTGAGAAACAGGAGACAGCTTCAACAAATAAAACAATGGTTGTTTTTTCTGCTTCTAGGACTACTATAACTGAGAAGGAAGATGGTGCTCCAACACCAGATGTGTCTGTTTTTATCAAAGCGTGATGAAGGAAAATGAATAGCATGAATTATTTGAATCTGTCTTTTTGATTATCATTTAAAGCTTTAAATATAAGGATATTTATTCTGAAGAAACAGGGCAAAACTCCATTTGTAAGATAAGTTTTTCAGATGAAGCATATAAACCTAAATGGTAGCATTATTGTATAGTGTTTGAGCTATCCTTTGATAAGTTATAGTTTATGCTTAAGATTAGAATTCTGAGCAAAATGTTTTTGATGTATAAATTAAATTTAATCCAAATATACATATGGATATATTCTAAAGACACAACTTGGAAAGCAAATAAACTGGAGAGATATAAACAGAAAGCAGCTATGTACAGCAGGGGAAGCATAAAGAGATTGAGTGGTGTTCAGGGTTTTTGCTTATTTTTATTATTATTATTGAAATAATGAAAATACTCTAATAATGATTGAAGTGATGAATACACAATTAAGCTATAGTACCAAATATCATTGATTGTACACTTTGGATGGATTGTATTATTTATTAATTGTATCAATAAAGATTTCTTTAAAATAAAAAAAAAACAAATATATCTATTGGATATAAGAAACTCATCTAAGACATATAGAAAAGTGTAAAAGGTGGAAGACAATATACCATAATAAGCTTTAAAAATAGTGAATTTTATTTCACTTTGACAATATCAAATAAAAGAGATAATAAGGAAAATACTAGAAATTATGTGCCCTCTCATAATGATAAAAAGGTTTGAATTTCCAGGAAAATATGGCATTTTTTTTAGAAATTGGGAGTTAACAAACAATCATGCATAACATACATGATTCACATACATCACCCTACCACCATCTTACATTGTTGTGACACATTTGTTACAAATGATGAAAGAACATCATCATAATATTACTGCTGCTGCTATCTATAGTCCATAGCTTATATTTGGTGCATTTTTTCCAGAAACCATCCTGTTATTAATACCATGTATTAGAATTGTATATTTGTGAGAATTCATGAGAAATCATTCTCATATTTGTACTGTTAACCACAGTCTACCACTTACCTTCATTCACTGGGTTATATGGTCCCCTGCATTGTATAATCCATCCAAAGTTTGCACTCAGTGGCTCTCAGTTTCATCACAGAGTTGTGCCATCATCAGCTCTGAAAACAGCATTTTTAAACATGTACACAAAGGCTAGCATTGCTTTTGAAAAGTGACAGAAGTATGATGTCACAGATTTGGGGACTATTTTTTTACATCTCTCAGCAATTGATAGAATAACCAAAGAAAATATAATGAAGATATTGAATATTTGATCACTGTGAATAATAAATTTACCTTAATGCACAATATACAGAACAGCAAAGTACACCTTTTCCCATACACTTAAGCAAGAGGAGCAAGAGGGAGAAGGGGACAGCAGTCTTTCTGCCTTAGGCAGTGCTGAGCTGGAAAGAAAGTTGGAGGCAAAGGAAAGGGGGCAGACCTGGAGTAGTTCTGATGATGGGGCATAGGATATACTGATGAGATAGATGTGGGGTGAAGGGAAAGTGAGAAGTCAAGAAAGGTGGTCAAGCTGTTACCAGAACCCCTGTCAGCTGGAGTTCATGAACATGGAGCCAGAGGAGGAGTAGGTTCCTGGGAGAAGCCCAGAGTTCCATGTTGGCATGCTAGACATCCACAAGGAAGCATCATAAATCAGCTGTGTGTCTGTCAGGACTGTGCATAAAAGAATGGGATAGAGAAGTTAATGCAGGAGTACTTATGCCAGTATAGATGGTCTTTAAAGACAAGGCATCCAATGAGGGAACATGGTGTTAAAGAAGAAAAGGAGTCCAAGGACTGAACCCTGAGGAAACACTTATGCTGAGAGGGTTTGGAGAAACAGACAACCCAGCTCAGAGGCAGAGCAGAAAGGACAGTGATATCAAATGAATAACAAAGAAACAAAAACAGGAGAAGGTAGTGAATCAGAAACTGATTTAAAGGAGATGAGAATGACTGAGTCAAATGTAGCTGATGGAGTAAGTCAGATGAGGAAAATTTGGGGATAATGGAAATTTTCTAAAATTGCATCATGGTGATGGTAGCATAACTCTATGCATTTACAAAAAATGTATATTTAATTTTATGAATTTTATGTCATGTCAATTGTAGCAGTTTGATATTGTTTATGAATTCCAAAAATGGATATTGGTTTATGTTTGTAAAATGGTCTGGTCCACTGGGCATATTAGATTATATTGGACTCAGAGACTTCACTTTTACTTGATTAAGTAATGGTTAAGGCTTTGATTGGGCCATGTCAATAGGATGTTGAGTTCCCACCACCTTGGTGGCTGAGGACTCACAGAGAAACCACACCACACTGAAGGAAAGTTAGAGTTTTGGTCCTGTAGTCTGGGACGTAAATACATAGAGAAGCACATACGTGGGGAAAGAGGTTTCCATTAGACACGACAGAATCCCCGGGAAGAGAAATGATCCATTCATCTGATAATCTACAGCTGACCTTGGGGAGAGAACAGAGCAGCTGAGCCCAGAGAGGAACAAGCCCCGGGAGAGAGATGAGACTTTTTCCAATCTACAGCTGATGTTGCAAGAAGCTGGGACCATGGGGGCTTGAGAGGAAGAGGAGGCCTGAACACTTGTAGACATTGGCAGCCATCTTGCTCCAACAAGTGGAAACAGACTTTGGTAAGGGAAGAAACTTACACTTTATGGCCTGGTAACTGTAAGCTTCTACTCCAAATAAATAATCTTTATAACAGTAAACAGATTTCTATTACTTTGCATCAGCACCCCATTGGCTGACTAATACAATGATAATACCTCAATAGTTGTTTTAAAATGTTCACATCTACCTGCCATATGATGAAAGTTTTCTACTGCCATCTATTCACCCAGGGGAAATGAAAACATGTCTTTATAAAAAGGTCTTGTACATGGATATTCATATCTGTAGTCATAAAGCTCCAAACTTGAAACAACAGAAGAATCCACCAAGAGGAAAATAGATAAACATTTTTAACATAGTTATTCAATGCTAAAGAACTGAATGATAAAAGCATGGAGAAATGCTGATCCACACAACAGCATTAACAAATTTCAAAATATTATTTTGAGCTAATGACACATGCACCAAAGGGTGTATTCTGATTTATTTCATTTTTAGGAATTACAAGAAGTGGCAAAAATAATGTGTGATGATAGAAATCAGAACAGCAGGGGCTGTAGCATATGGAGGGTTTTGGGTTTTGATTGAAAATATAGGAGATATTTTCTGGATTAATGGAAATTAATTATTCATATCTTAACAGAATTTTTGGATACTGTGGGGTTATGGTGGAGTTAAAAGTTTTAAAACTTGACAATCATTCAGTTAAGATTGGTACATTTTACTGCATTTTAATTTTACATCACTTTAAAATTTTAAAAAAAGAGAAAAAAGGAATGATCATTAGAATGTGATGGAGAGAAGTTTTATTGTCCAAGTCTCCCCTCCTCCACCTTTCCCCTGATCCTCTCACTCATGACCTGTCCAAGCTGTCAGTTGCTGGTGTGTTCCAGGTGGAATTCTGGGGAGTTCTCTGTGGTTTGTAGGGCCTGACAGATCCATGGTTACTGGCCAGAGCCCTGTAGGTGGCTACAGTCCCATAAAGGTGCTGTGAACCTCTTACCTGACATTGGGCTGATGATTGGGAAGCTGCAAGAGATGGTGATGGAGCTACTGCCCAATGACATGAGTCCAGGCTTCACATTCCAAAGCCTCCTTTGGTTATTGTCTTACAGGTGGGTCCCTTATTGTTGTCCAGACTTGTCCAGTCTCTTAGAATCAGAAACATATAAGACAAGAAAAGCAGCTTGCTGACACACACTGGCTGTGCTGATTGAAGGGTAATGCCAGGGG
>JAQZBX010093204.1:0-12180 GCA_029593785.1 Cabassous unicinctus
AAAAAAAAAAAAAAAAAAAAAAAAAGAATATGTTATAGAGAAATGTACCACAAAACATTTAAAGTATTGTTTGAAACATAAAAAAAGGTTCTCTGACTAAAAAGAATCTTAAACTCTAGGGCTAGAAAACATCTTAGGGGTCCATTTAAAAATCTCTTTCGATAGAAGAATTATTTCAACAATAGCCCTGGCAAGCAATCTCTCCTTGAATACCTCCAGTAGCAGTTATTCATTTTTCTTAAAGACAGCTCAGTTTTTCCCACAGACAGATACAGGTTTAAAGAAAGTTCTTTCTAAAACTGAACTATAATCTAAGCTATTGCAACTCTCACCACTTAGTCCTTTGGAGCCACAAAGAACAATATTTTTATAACATATTACTTATACATAAATCCTCAATTTCTAGAAAAGTCCTTATTGGGAGGGGCAAAATGCTACTATAGGAAACAAACAAAAGAAGGGAAACATCTTTGAGTTGAATATTTCAGTTAAAGCTGGATAGTTCTACACATCTATCATCTTTCCCAAACTAAGAATATCCTATTTACAGAGCCCTGTATGTTATGCATGTTTGTTTCGTAAATTCACAAGTTTTATTATATACTTATTATTTATGTATGTTCATGTATGAATGACATACTTCAATATTTTTTAAAAAAATGAAAAATAAAGAATATCCCATTTACCTTCTTTCAATCTGGGTATTATATGTTCTGGAATTTTCACTGCTTTCCAATATATTTACGGTGTTTTTCCGATGACATCACACAAATGGGCTTACTGTGCACACACTCTCCTTCTCAACTCTGGGCACCCTAAGTCTCTCTCTGCCTTCTTATTTTCTCATCGGAGGGCCAGTACAAGTATACATACAGGCTCTTGTCACTTCCCTGACTCATGTTCGCCAGATAATTCAACTAGCTCTATTCTCTGGCCTGTTTCAAGCTTTCATTAAAACTGATGAAACTGTCCTACCTACTTTCCTTTCAAGGCATGCTGTGTTTTGGGAAAGTGTCAAAAGGACATTTTATGATCTTTATAAAATCTCCAGGAAGAGACGCTAATCCTCACTGTGTCCTTGTAGAAAATAAAGTCCCTCAGATATCAAGCAATTTACTTGTTGGTCACATGTAAAATTAAAAGCAAGATCTCCTTAAACTGAAAGTCTACCCAAGTGAGAAAATTTATCTATTGTTTCCAGAGATAATACCTTATTAACAAGTAGGTAAGTAGCAAAGTAGCATTTGGGTAGGTAGAATGAGCTCCAGTTCCAGTGAGATGAAACAAAGAGGTTAGGGGACTTGTAGAGGTGATCCAAAGCTGCAGAATTCAGGAGTGCCCCGATAAGCAAGATCCATAATGGATCCAGTTGAAACAGTCCCATTAATTCATCAACTAATAACTACCAGCATCGGTTTCCCTCTTCAAGTCATAAGAATTACCTGGAGAAGGATGACTTTATGAAGAACAGAAAAGTTGCAGCTATTATTGTATAGCTGAAATCCTATTATATTCACACAGTTGTCTTTGGGTTACTATAGTAAAAACCTCCAATCTGCAGGAAACATCAGGGAGGAAACTGAGAAAGCCATAAACCTTAAGGCTTTTGCAAAATCCAATAAACAAAGAGGATGGCAAAATGCCCTTGGTGAAATGGAATGCAGATCTTCTGGGTTGTCCTCAATTCATTGAAATGAACTTTTCTAGTCTGTCATCAATAAAACATTTGCCCCTTATTCATCCAGGCCATGGAAAATTTGTTCCTTGGCTCTTTTTCACAACCCTACAACCCACAATTTGACAGCACAAACCTGATCATCCTTGGCAATTTCCAGTCAAACTTTTTGCGAGTGTGCTATCAACCTCAATGTGGCTTAAGTACCTACTTCTGAAATTTTGGTCTGTAAATAGGCTAACACAAAGAGCCCAATAAAAATGATGTGGTGTTTTGTGAGAAGAGGAGAGCATCTTGGGGAAGGAATTTAAGGTTCAATCTAATCTACTTAATCATCATAAGCATTAAAACATCAAAACACTAGCACTAATAATAATAACAATGACAACTACCTTCCTCTTCCCTACTCCTTTTTAACATGTAGCATCTGCCTCTGAGGAACTCAGATTTATGACTACATTAATCCTTACCTACTTCCTCCCTGGGAGGTACTTTGATTTTATAACTGAGAAATGGAAGTGGCAGGAGAGACAGTCACATTCCCCTGGTCAGTTAGTGATGTGTCTAAACTGCTTCATTCATGCTTCCTGTTTTTAGGTTTCACTGAGTTGTTTTGTTTTGTTTTTACTTTTTTTTCTGTGCTATTTATCAAATGCAAAATCTGAACAAGAGGAAGAAAACTCCTATACTCTAGCTCCCACCAACTTCCCACTATCCCCATTACTGATATTGATTTTTTAAATTTTTAAATATTTATTTATTTATTTATCCCCCCCTTGCTGCTTGTGCTTGCTGTGTCCATTTGCTTTGTGTTTTTTTTTCTGTGTCTGCTTGTCTCCTTCTGTTGCGTCATCTTGCCGCGCCAGCTCGCTGCGCTGCGCAGGCCGGCTTGCCTCCACCAGGAGGCCCCAGGAACTGAACCCGGGGCCTCCCATATGGTAAACGAGAGCCCATCCAATTGAGCCACAGCCGCTTCCCCCCATTATCGATATTATAATCACTTTTGCTTACTTTACTTGCTAAGTGTTTATTTCCTGTCATATGTATTTTTCATACATAATTTTTTTTTTAAAGGAGGCACTGGAGATTGAACCCAGGACCTCATACATGGGAAGCAGGTGCTCAACCACTGAGCTACATCCGCTTCCTATATGTAATATTTTTAAGCTAAGAACTTCCTCTTTAAGGGATTTTAAACCCTTCACATGATGCTAATTAGAGTTCTTTGTATATACAAGGAGGAGTCCTTGATTCTACAAGTATATGCTTACAGGCTGGCACATGCTTTTCACGAAATTCCATCTGAAACACAAAGTACCATTAAATTAATAATCTCATTTTGAGACTTTTTACTCAAAGGTCCTTCCAAAATGGTTACATCCCAAAGGGATTCAAGACACCTAAATATGATTTGAGCTTAACTATTAGCAAACGGAAAGTCTTAACTAAGATTTTTAAAAAAATCAAGTTATGTCATAATTTGGTATGTGAAATTCCTCCCCCACTAGAAGCAAAACCTTTTCTATCTACAAAGTATTCAACACATCTAGATTTTATTGTAGGTGAACAATCCCTAAATGAATACTAATCTTGGAAAAGTGTTTCAGTCACTGGGTTAGTCAACAATAGTCATTTCCTAGATCAAAGATAAGCCAGGGGCCCTTTTGGGTCAAATTCCTAATGAATGAGAAACTGGGTGAGTGCACAGGCTGGGACCTCTTCATCAAATGCATCACTCTCTCGGTGTGGCTCAAAAGTTTGGAACCATCTCTGAGAGCCAATGGTGCTTCCCTATTTGGGCAACAGGTCACTAGGACAGGATAGTTAAAGAAACTTGTAGAGCAGGTATGAGTAAAACAGGAAGAACTGGGTCCCAAAGCTGATGCCAAAATTATGGCAGCAGACCACTATACATAAATGTGTACTGGACACCTGGGGTAGCTTCTGCTTTCAGAATGAAGAGACAAAGCTGGGGTAGGGGACATGACATGTGGTGGGAAATTTAATAGATTCCTGACTGAATTGGGGAAACTATATTTCCCTCCTTACCTTTTGTTATCTCATTTATGTTGAAGTCTGAAAAAAGGTTAGGGAACATGGAACTAGCCTTTAGTTGAAAAAGAAAAAGCATAGATTCAGTCCCTCAAAACTTTCAGAGTAGGCAGACATTAAAGCACAAAGGTAACTAATAAAGCAAGCCTAGAAGGGCTTTCTGGAAAATTCAGAAGCTTGACACATCCCAGACCTTTGGATTCCCCCACGGATAAAGTATACTCTTTGCATTTGGTGAAAAAGTCAAGAGGGAGGTAGTGTTTATTGCGCTCCTACTCTAAACCAACCACCAAACTAGGTGCTTTCACATACATTATCTCACTTAATCTTAACAATCCTGTACAACAGATACCATTAATTTGTTTTTAGAGGAAGAAACTGAGACTCAGATGAGTTATGTAATCCAAGGTGTTAAAGCAAATTGGTGTCAGAACTGGCAACAAATTCGGGCTTGTACAACCCAATTTCATTTCTTCCTTCCCTCTCTCCCTCCCACCATCACCTCTTTAATGACTAAATTGGGAAGATCTCTACTATGGAAGGTTTTACCTTTCATAAGGACATCTCCTAATAGGGCTTCCTTTTAGAGATGAAGGGCTAACTTGATCCAATATTCTCAGTCTCTACTTCAAACGTATTTGTCCAAACTTAAGACTATATATCCTCTAATACAAGGGCTAAAATAGCTGCATCCAATCACATCTATTTTATGTCCAGTGATTGAAAATAAAGTAAAATTATATTTAAACAAGCATTTGTTTAGTTAGAACTCCAGTAGCCTATGCCTAATTGGGCTAGCTTAGTTACTGGCTGTTCTACTGCACGTGATGACTGCTTCCTTCTGTATTTTGGCTCTTATGACTTAGTGTAATTTAAAATTTCCTTGAGCTTAGTACAAAAATTCTCAGAAGCCGATATCCAAAAGACATTAATCCCCTTAAAATAGATGCTTTCAAAATGGCATTAGTGTTCATCAACACTAGGAGGGTTTTTAGCATGCCCTATACTATAAGATGCATTATACAGGCAGTAGCAGAACAGGATTCCCCACTAGATCCCCTAAGGGAAAAATAACAAAAGGAACCTATAAAGCTACTGGTGAGTGTTTTCCTAGTTCTCTCCTATTTTCAATACATTTTGCCAGAGGTGAACTTTTTCCAACTGTAGCTCATTTATATATTTCACCAGCTACGGGAAAAGAACTGGTCCTCAGCTTTTCTCAGCAAATTAAATACATGTTAAACCATTTTACTGTGTGACCTGGAAAAAGTCACTTTATCTTTCTGGGTCTCAGTGTACTCATCTGTAAATGAGATTAAACAAGATATCTAAGGGCCCCTTCTGCTTGACTTTGTAAGTACTAATTGAACCCAGTTGTCACAATTTTTTTTTTTTTTTTTAAATGTTGAGCACATTTTTATTTGCTGAGTTTATGCTTCCCCAAAAAACTCAAGGAAAGACTCAACTTCTCTGTGTGGTCAAGGATCCCCTGCTCCCACGTTCTGATGCTGAGCCTTGGAGGTAGAATGCCTGAGTTTGAATACCAGACCTATCGTATATTGAAGATAGGACCTTGGCTAAGTTACTTGAACCATTCAAAGCCTTAGTTTCTTCTGTAGAATGAAGATGCTAATATTGGCAGCATTCTTACATGGATTCAGTGAAGTGACAGTGCCTAACTCTAGCTCTTTTGAGCCTCACACAGGGCTCAGGGGCAAAGAGGATGCTGAATAAGGGAGATATACAGGAATGTCTGTCCTACTTACGTGAGGGCCTCATCTCTGTAACTTCTCCCCACTGGAATGCTGCCCCCTTTTCTAGAATTTTCTTCCCACAAACATCTCCCTGTAGGTACACAATGCTCCCCTTAATCCACCCCTCTTTTTTTTTCTGCCTATCCTCCAAAACCCAGCTTAGCTAAAAGCCTCCCTCATCTATTTTAGTCCCCCAGGTTGTGTGCCTCCCATTTTAGTACATAATCTCTTGCCCTCTTGTGCTTTTTCTGGATCTAAAGTGTTATCACTAATTAACCTGCAATAACACTTCAATGGGATGAAGAGACTAGCTGGACAAAAAGACCTTTCAAGTCAGCACAGATCCCATCACTGTAAAAAAATTCTAAACTTTGTCTCCTGTCTCCCAAAATACATGCTCTCACTCGTATCTGAGAGTGAAGGCAAAGCTCAAATGCAAAGCTCAAAGACTAGATACCTATTTACTAGTCAAAGGTTGAGATGGAGTTCAGATCCAAGTTCTGCTACAATGGCTTCCTGGACTAGCAAAAAACAAAGAGCACTGAGCACATGGGCGCTGAAGAAATACTGAATACACAATAACAGCACAATTAAGTGTATGGGTGAAGAGTGTGAGTCTGTACTCCACAGGCTTTGGAATGCTTCAGAGTATTACAGAATAAGCAAACATGTTGACCTGGTGGTACTGAATAGGGTACAGAGCAATAGGAAGCATACTGAGTGCCAGTATTCAGAGGGATTTTGAAAAGGGGAAATAGTGGTTAAGGGGGTGGGAGGGTTCTCCTTAAGTAGGTTTCAATTATTACCCACTGATGTACTAGCTTGAGAACACTTTCCAGAGCTTGTGTATTCAAAGAATTTTATAAAATATGTTAAAAATAGTGACTCAACTTTTAGTGAAACGTACACCTTGACTTGGGAAGGGCCCAAATACCCATTGTTAAGGCAGTCAGTGCTTCCTAGACGTAGAATAGTCTTTCAACTGTATAGACTTGAGGTTTGAGCCTGAAGAAAGCTGCCCTGGTAGTACTGGCTTTGAAGTCAAATAAAACTGGGTTTGAATACCAGTTTTACCACATACAGAGGGACCACTTTGGCAAATTTAAACTCCAATGGGCCTCAATTTCCTTATCTGTAAAAAGGGGATAATACAATCCACCTGCAGAACTATTATGAGGATTAGAGATCACGTTAGTAAAACATCTAGTATTATGCACTAGTAGTTTAGTAAATATTTTTAGTAGTGGTGTCATCATCATCATACTCCTCCTCCTCCTCCTCAAATAATAAGCAACAACACTACACTGTGAATGGCCTTCCTCTTGTCAACTCAAAAGACTGGTAGCATAATTTAGAACATAGAAAAATAAGCAAAAATGAATCTAGAGGGGGGCGGATGTGGCTCAAACAGTTGGGTGTCCGTCTGCCATATGGAGGCACCCGGGTTCGATCCCCGGGACCTCCCGGTAAAATAGTGAGCCACCAGGCCCCGGGAGCCATGCATCAAGATGATGACGTAAAAGGAGAGAGACAAGAAGAGATGCTCTGAAAGCTCCAAAAACCAGGAGCCGACATGGCGCAGATGGCTAGAACACCTCTCTCCTACATCGGAGGTCTCCAGGATCGAATCCTGGTGAAGACTGGAGGAGGAGGATGAGAAGAGATGGCAGGAAACAGACCCAGAGAATTGCCCAGCAAATGAACACAAAACAGCAAAAACGGGGAAGGGGGGGTTTAAAATGGATAAAATAAATAAATAAATCTTAAAAAAAAAAAAAAAATGAATCTAGAGCAGCCAGGCACATATTAACTAGATCTTTGATCAGAGTCCCTTGAGTATATCCCTAGCCTACTTCCTTCCTAAACAAAAAAGCCAAGCCTACAACAGGGTAGTAAAAGGAATTAGCAGAGGCTCAGATAAGTAGCTCACTGAAAACAGAGTGGAAAAGATATGGAAAGGATTGGGGAAAAAAAGGAAAGAAAAAGAAAGAAAGGAAAGAAAGGAAAGAACGAACGAACGAACTATAAAAAGCAGACAAAGGAACTAAAAAGAGCAAGCTGTCTGGGAACATTTATTGTAGAGGCACATAGCCTTACACACCCATAAATCTGAGGATATCACTCTAAGCCAGCAGTTTACAGTTCCTAAGGAGGACTGAAGCTATTTCCAAACAAGTGAGTTTCATGGTACTTAGTCAAAAGAAGGCAGAAAAATTCTCCAAAATTGCTTAAAACATGAAAAGTTTTGGTGCTTAAAAGAACAGGCTTCGATTTGTGGGAAAAAAATTCACTTATCAACAAAGTTATGTAAATACTGTATTTACTATGTAAAGACATATGTAATGGAGGGGAAATCTTTAACGCTTAACTGCTCTACACAAGGAATTACTGGTACAATAAGAGTTGAGTTGTGACTTTTCTACCTCAATTCTTGGGATAAAAGGTTTTCTTTTTTAAGGAAAGATCATTCTAAAGCTGGCATGACAAAACAGGCCAGATTACGTAATATATTAGGCCCCATCCCTCACCTTTCTTTTTGAAAATTCTAAAACTTTTTCTATTCTGTCTTCCTTCCATAAAAGTAGTCATTTACCTACTGTAGAGAACCCAAAGTTGCAATGAAAGAAATGGACTTCTCATTACCTCATAGTGACTAGGACTAGATTCTTCTAATGAGGTGATAACGAGGAGCTTAAGTGCTGTCCTCTGACTTATTTTAAATGGAAATATACAAGGGTGGGGCCTTGGGAGATGTCTTTTTCCCTCTTATTTTCTCACGTTGGCCTACATCTGACTTGAAGACATAACAAGCTCTATATAAATTTTACGTTCTGGAGGAATTTAAAAACTGAAATGCTTTGCTATATATTAAAAAAAGCAGGCATTTATTTTTTGAGCAACTGACTGGAAAGCTGAGGTCTCCATGCTCAGAAGGGCATTAATAGCAGCTGCTGCCTAAATCAACTGAGCACTTATGGGGCCAGATAACCTAACTATGTGCTTTACATAAATTATTTCATTTAATTGTCAGGGTACCTTTATGAGGGACTATTATTATTCCTATGTTAGAAACGAGGAAACTAAGACTTAGAAAAATTAAGAAACTTGCCTAGTCTTCAAGGTTAGTAAGTGGTAGAAAATTTGAACTTGGGAGCTAGGTTTAGTATGGTATAAAGGACCAGGTGTTTTATCTTTTGATTCCATTAAATTTGTAAGATGACTCACTGCTTTAGCCCTCATCGTCTCAGTATGTTAAAGAATGTATAAAATACTGAAATGAAAAGAATAATGTATTTTCTGTTACATCTTTATTTCTCTCTCCTATACTCCTTTCTGTTTTCTTCCCCTTTGAACTTTTAAGTTACAATTGAAGAAGGTGGGAAGAGTGAAGAAAAGAGTCAGGACTGAATTGTTGCTTAGCATTTTCACCATCTGAAAAGAGATAGTTTGCTGTTGTAACTCCTCTCAGAGTTAACTGATACATATGAACAAATGATTTCTCATAAAATCCCTGAGATCATCTCATATAAAGCATATTTTTAAAAATCGTTTTTAAAAATTCTTAAGAGGTAAAATGAATCTTGGGAGATTGTCTGTCCCATCCCTGATACTAGAGAAGAGCTGAGGCTTCCTTCTAGTTAGTAATTGGGAAAGAACCAGAACCCAGGTCCTCCAAAGCGTAGCTGGACCTGTTGGTCCATATGATCCTTAACCTGCATCAGTGAGGAGGCCTGCCTATAAGCTGACAAAGTTTGGATCTCAATGAGTATTCCATGGGGAATATCTCTTCCTGCATGTAAAGGAAACAGGGTTGGAAAGGGCAGACATTTGAAGAACAGCTAAGAGTGGTCTCATTTGAATATGGAGTGTAATATGAAACAAAAAAACCAGACCAGTTTCTACCTTGTTAGCAACAGATAATGACTCAGAGAACTTAGGGGCTTTGAAAATTCTCTAAGTACTGTAGAAACATTTCATGTTTAAGTTCACTCCCATTTAAACATTAACCAATTCATAATAAAGATAAAAGATACGGTTATCTGAATTTATTTTCAGTCTAATCTTTGTACATCACATGCCTATATAAAGTATATTTAGAACCAAATATCTACAGGGATTATATTTTACCTGAACTTTGATTTCTACAGAGTTCAGAGGATTAAAGAACTTTTGAATTCAATGTACTACAGCTATAAGCTATAATAGTTTGTGGTTCTGTGATTATAAATAAATAGATGGGGGAGTGGATGTAGCTCAGTGGTTGAGTGCCTGCTTCCCATCCCGGGTACTTCCTAAATATAAATAAATAAATAAATAAGATGGAATGGCTTAGAAAGCTTGGACTTCATTTTAAAGTCCTAAATTGGAATGGAAGACTGGAGAGCTATAGTAATGCTCCATTACCTGATGAACTACTCAATCTTGGGAATAATTTAATTTTGCCGAGCCTTTCTTTTGCTCTCTATGAAATGGGAACTCATGCAGATGTCCTATAGTATATCTAAAGAGCTCTGGATACTCCAGAGAAAGACATATTATAAAGAACTTTTAAAATCACTCCCCCATATTCAGAGGGAGGAGAACTCCAAACATAAATAAATTGAGGATTTTAATTCCATATAACTTACCTATATCGCTCCTCTTGTAAGGTCTGCATAATTAAGGAATAGTCCCTCTGATAATGTTCCTTGAGGGTCTCAAAGGATTCCTCTAGTCTGGCCTGGGTTTCCCGGATCTCCTGGATCTCATGTAGTAGTGCATCAAATCCTGAGCTCTGCATGTCCAGGGTGTTTGTTTTGGAGCTGGATGCTCCTACAGCGATGCCCCCAGTGGTACTGTTGGCTCCCACTGAGCCTGATGTGGCACTAGAACAATCTTCTTCACTACCATATTTTGGGCTCGATTGAAAGTTTGAAATCACCCCCAAAGTCTTCCCCCCATCCTCCACTTGCCCTTCCTCTAAAGAGTCCTTCAGATTAGAGATGTTATCTGCACTGCCAAATTTATTACGAATCAATGAGGCAATCTCTCTAGGCTTTGAGACCACAGCCCCTGCTGCTGAATGGGTGGCCTGGGAGAAACTGGAAAGTCCACCCTTGACACTGTCCACCACACCCTCACTGAAGCCAGTCACCTTTGCTCCCACATCCTTCAGACCTTGGTGCATGTCCCTGAAGACATCCTTTGGCTGGCGCGGGATCCCATTCTGTTCTACCTCCCGGAGCTTCCGGTGGTAGTGTTCAAGCTTCTTTTGTAGCTGGAGGATGGTTTGGGAGGATTTCTGGTTCTTCTTCTCAAAGACCTGCTTGATGCGGGCTGCCTGCTGCTTGTCTGCACTGTTGGCAAGCTTCAAGTACTCGGCAACGTTGTCGTCCCGGGCTGTTTGTGCAATCTTGATCTGTTCTGTGAGCTTCAGGATCTTCTGCTGCAGGTGAGCAATAGCAGCCTTTGTGCGCTGAGGGTCTGGCGTTCCATCCACGGAGTCCGTGTGGATGCTGCCATCGGTGCTAGAGGCCACTGCACTGGAAGTCTGGGCTAGGCTGCTTACTTCCAACCGCTCGATCTAGCATAAAAACAAAGGGTGGATGTTAGAAGGAAACCAAGAGGATCTCTCTCCTGATTCAATGGGCCAAAATATATTGAAAACTTACCTACTCTCAGATCTCAGCACAAACAGCTGGCCTATAATTCCTTCTGTCCTGTATAATCCCCATCTCCCTCTTGGATATTGTCCTCATACAAGTATACTTTGCTTTAGGCAAAACATACATAGGAAAAATTTTTTGCATAAGATGTAAATTGGAGGTACTTTTTCTTTACTAGAGGATTTATCACAATATTTCTTTCAATAATAAAACTCCCCTAGTGGGTTTTAAACATGAAATAGTCCACAAACATTCTTTTTTAAAATCTTCTTAAAAAGTAAAACTGTATTAAGTATATCATTCATACACGAACATACATAAACTATAAGGGCATAGTAAAAGTTGTGAACTTACAAAACAAACATACTTATCACTATACAGGGCTCTCATACATCACCCCACTGACACCTTGCACTATTGTGAAACATGTTATAAACTATGAAATAGCACTGTCAAAATATTATTGCTGGGAAGCGGATGTGGCTCAAGTGATTGGGCTCCTGTCTACCACATAGGAGGTTCAGGGTTCGAGTCCTGGGGCCTCCTGGTGAAGGCAAGCTGGCCTGCGCAGGAGTGCTGGCCCGTGCAGGAGTGCTGGAGCAGCAAGATGATGCAACAAAAAGAGACATAGAGAAGATACAATAAGAGATGCAGCAGACCAGGGAGCTGAGGTGGCGCAAGAGATTGAACGCCTCTCTCCCACTCAGGAAGGTCCCGGGATTGGTTCCCGGTTCCACCTAAAGAGAAGACAAGGGAAGCGGGTGTAGCTCAATGGACAGAGCTCCCTTTTACCATATGGGAGGCCCCGAGTTCGCTTCCCAGGGCCTCCTTGTGAGGGCAGGCCCGCGCGGCCCAGTGGGCTGATGCAGCAAGACCTCACAACAGGAAGCGGGTGTGGCTCAATCGATAGAGCCCCCGTTTACCATGTGTGAGGCCCCGGGTTCGCTTCCCGGGGCCTCCTTGTGAGGGCAGGCCAGCCCGCGCGGCGCGGTGGGCTGATGCAGCAGGACCTCACAGCAAGGGGGAGATAAGCAGACACGGAGAAAACACACAG
>JAQZBX010093205.1:0-12181 GCA_029593785.1 Cabassous unicinctus
TCTGACAGATTTCTATGGTTCGTTTCTTTGATCGTCACTTAAGGAAATAGCACATTTTCCTGTATGATGCTTACCACTGGCTTTTAATCTCCTGTGAATACAGTCAGCTCTATCTTATTCGGCCCATTGACAGTAGGAATGGGGTATTAGAAGTAATTGGAAGAATCCTTCATTTTAACTTTATAGTTCCTATCTCCTTCCTTCTCACCCTTTCCTTATGACTACTATTTAAAAATGAACAAAAGATAATAAACAAGGCACCTAAGTGCACAAGTTTATGTCAAGACTATGTTCAGCCATCCCTCACCAGTCACGTTGTGCCAGTGGTTTGTGGATGGCATCTATTCTGATTGGCCAATGTGTAGGTTGTACTGTGGTTAAGTAGTTTAATATCATCCCTGTATGTGCTTTATCTTTTAAATTTTCTACTGGTCCCAGTAGTATAGGGATCTTGAAAGAGGATGAAGAAAAGAATTATGAAAGACCTAAGTTTTCCCAAAGCTTTCAATTATGAGGCTGAGAATAAAAGAATTGGTGGCTGCTCAGTGTGTATCTGTGGACCAGCAACTTTGACATCTCCTGAGAACTTGTTAGAAATTTAGAATCTCAGGCTCCATCCCAAACCCTGCATTCTAACAAGTTCCCAGATGATCTGTG
Source organism: Cabassous unicinctus (assembly GCA_029593785.1). NCBI lineage: Eukaryota > Metazoa > Chordata > Mammalia > Cingulata > Chlamyphoridae > Cabassous > Cabassous unicinctus. Next base: position 658 of record JAQZBX010093205.1, read on the forward strand.
TCCATATTAAAGTTTGAGAAACACTGGACTAAAGGGCTAGAAGGAAGAGGGAGGAGAACCACAGTCCCTTTGACTTGATACTAAAATGTTTTGAGAATTTTAGCAAAATCTGACTTCTGAGTAAATCCAGGAAGGCTGTCAGTCAGTCTAATGATTTAGATGCTCTCATTGAGAGCAGATCAGAAGAAAGGCGGAACTGCAGCAGGGAGGAGGGACGAACAGAGCAACGTGCTCCCATTTGTCTGACCTTAGGTGGTCATTGGAAGAGATGCATAGAGAGGTTGAAGTCACTGGTGGCACCTTCACCCCTGAATTGCATTTCCAGCATGGGGGAGAATGATAGAGAAATGTGTGTGCATAGTGTGGGTCAGGTGAAGGCCAGGGAAGTAAAAGAAAAAAGTCCAGGAAGTTTGTTGGACAGTGGTGATGTCCAGTTACTTGGCCCTAAGTCCCGTCCCACAAGCTAACATCTCTCCACCCCCCAAATTTCAGTACCTACTTTTTGATGACTGGATTTTTAATAGAAGGTTTTAGTTTTACAATGAGAAATAAGTCACTTGAAATGCAAATGTCTAGTTGAGGCAATTAGCTCATTGGAATATTGGACTAAAGTGTAATTAGTCAATGACAAATGTCCTTTCTCTATGAGGATAATGATAGCAGGATGGGAAAGCACTAAGTGCCCCAAGTGGGGAGAGGAAAGGTGGAGAAAGGAGAGACTGAGGAAACAAAAGGCACATTTTAGCCAACCTCTGCTTACATTTAATTCTACAAAATATAATTTTATGCTGACCACCTCCCCCCTTCTCTCTCTCACACATTTAGAACTTTAAGGGAACTCTGAGTCCTTATTACTTTATGTGAAAGAACACGGAGTTTGGATTCTGAGAGTTTGGTTTCTGAAGGTTAGAAATAAAAGACAAGACCTGTGTGGGCATTTACAGTCTGTGTAACCCAAGGTATGATACTCAGTTTTCCATGAAAAGATGAGACATTGAGTTACTTAACCTTGCAGGAATGTTGGGAGCATCAAATAAGATAATGATATGTAAAAGTGGTTTGCCAGGTGTATGCACAATTACTATTGTTAGGATGATTTTTAAAATTTGGCAAGCATTTCTATAAAGGAGCATTATTCTTAGAATATTTGTTGACTAAAATAATAGCATATAAGGTAAAGCTATTATTCTCAAAATTTGAAATTCTGATGCAGAGACAAGACATCCACAATGGCATGCAGAGTAATACATGACAATATTTAAATGCTGAATGATGTTATGGATAAGGGACCCAGGGGTGAAAATATTATGAGATCTTGTGGGCTCTAGTGGTTGAGGAAGGTTTTATGGAGGAAATGAGACTTAATGCTTTAGTAAGTTGGAAAAATAAAGCTAAGCAAATGTAGATGCTTACTTACTGGCTCCCAACTATTAGCCTGGGTGGAAAATCTGTGGATATCCACAAGGCTGAACTAATTATTTGGATTTGATGAAAGAGTTTATTAGGAGACTGACTAGAGAGGCTGGATGAATAAATTTGATCAAGAAGATTAGAAAATGACCGAGGAAGTGAGTAATCTGTTTTTACAATGATGTGCTCAGAAATTCTAATTAGTGGTAGCAATTGAAATCTGTAATTTTTTCTTCTGTGCAGTCCCAACAAAACCAATGCACTTTTATTGCATCTATAGTTTACCATGTATACAGGCAAAAGAAGATGTTTAGTTTAATTGTTGCCTTTTTTGGCTTTTAATGGAAAATCGGTTTATTTCAGCTTATTAAACTATTAGTGCATATTGGATATTAACTTCCTCTTCTGTTTTAATCCGTCTCCTACTTACCTTTTCTCAGTTGTTGGGGATGGAACTGTTTTTTTTTAAATTAGAGAAGTTGTGGGTTTACAAAAAAAATCAGGCATAAAATACAGACTTCCCATAGACCAGCTTAGTATTTACACCTTGCATTAGTTACATTAGTGGTACATTTGTTACAATTTATGAAAGAATATTTTGATCATTGTACTATTAACTATAATCCGTAGTTTACAATAGGGTTAACTGTTTGTGTTGTAGAGTCCCATGTTTTTAAAATTTTAATTCTAGTAACATATACACAACCTATATTCAAATTTATAACCCAGTACTGTTAATTATGCTCACAATGTCATGCTACCATCACCACCATCTAGTACCAAAACTTTATGATCAATCCAAATAGAAACTGTACAATTTAAGCATTGACTTGGGGAGGAGACTCTTGACTTTTAAAATGGTGAATTTGAAGCTTCCCAGAAAGCAGGGGACTCTAATAGATGCCTAGCAGAAGTTTCTGGTCCTCAGGGAAATTTCTGTTTAAATTATGAGGCTCCCAAATCCTGTGATCAAGGAGCAATTTTATTAATTCCATCTTACATTAAGGGTGGCATCACTGAAAACCTGTTAGAATCTAACAGCTAGATGGATGGTATAAGCATTGTTCTAGGGGCTATGACCAGTTAGATGAAGCAGCACTTTCTAAACAGAGAAGGAAAATGCATGGCACCTGAACTAACAACCCCCTATCTCAGTTCCAGGTAATTCATAATGATAGTCTTTCCTCATGAGTCCAAATGGGATCTCAGAGTCATTTGTAAGAGGCAGTGACTGCATTTGTTTGGAGTTGGTCACTTGAGAGGAAACCTATTCACTGGTCTAATTTTAGGGGATATTCTCTGTGAATAATATGTTTTTCTCATATGAAGTACAATCTAATTAATTTTCCAACAAATATTTGTGGGCTTCTGATGCTGGAGTATTGTGTTTAGCATTACAGGGGCTATAAAGATTAATAAGACATAGAGTAGCAAATTGATCTGTAATTCTTTGCAGCATTCCTGACAATAAGCTCATTGAAGGCAGAGTTGAAGTCAACTGTACAAGGGTGGTGTCTATTAGTTTTTCATGAACTCTCAATCTTTGCTAAATCTGATAAACATAACAATAGGAAGGAAGCAAGGTCAGCATTCATTGATGGGATTATACAGGTACCTGTGAACTTAATACTAGAGCAAGTGTGTTATGCAGGTACCTGTGAACTTGATACTAGAGCAACTTTGATATCATGCTAAAAGAGAATTCCCCCGTCTCCTCCATTTTATACTAATGTTCAGAAAGCGAGCTCTTCAAGTTAACTAGAGTTACAGTGGCCACTGAATGGGTGAAAAATCGAGTTTTGACCTGAAAGGAGAGAAAACTAAGGACTTAGCAATCAGTTACAGTGTATGTGTGTGTGTACATATGCTCGTGTGGGTGGTGGTCTGGTGGATGTGGTGGGGATGTAATTGAAATAACAGATGATACCATTAAGAAATGAGGAGGAGCTTTTAAATTAATAGCAGCCCAAGATTGGAGATTAATTTTTAAAATGTTTCCTAACAAGAAAACTGAAGCAAATAAATTTAGACAATTAGGAAGTAATGAAGATCTTGCAAGAATAGCTTATTGCCGAAGGCAGATAAGGGAATTCTTGGTGGGTCTGAAGCAAATGTAAATCAGTAGACTCAGATACATGCATCTTCAGGCAATAAGGGAATTAGCTTGCTCACTGTTTGAGCCCAAGTAGTCATTTTTGAAATATCTTAGAGAACGCGTGGAGAAAGGTAATGCAGTGTGATCTGCAACTCTAGCAGCTGTGGAAAGCATTGCAAGGCTGGATTCCTGCCCTTCTCACTCTGCTATCCATCTCTTCCCACGCCTGTTCTGCTTGCTTCTGATGGCACATTGTAATGAGTTGGGTCTGCATTGATTTGAAGCTCTGTGGACATACCCCACCTCATGACAGGTGGCTCATGATCTTTGGCAAATATGAGTGGGGCCATTGCAAACTTTGAGGGAACAAAGGACTTAAGAATTCTGGAAACAATATGGGGATTTCTGGAACTAGAAACACTAAAAAATGGGTCTTTAGATGTGTTCCACTTAAATCAGGAAATTTTCTGACTGTTGGCTACTATCTTCTGTTTCTTTTTTTTAAAGCCCAGACCCATGAAAAATTCCCCCTTTGTTTCAATTTGCTCAAGCATGCCGTTTAAACATTGGAAATTGACCACAGTCTCTAGCTTCCTGAGTTCTTCAGATCCCTTTTTGTTCAACCATATTCAGGTCAAATCCTGTAGCTTCTGAACATATAATGCTTATCATCACATGCTGCTTTATGCCATCTGATTATTTAATTCTGATTTACCTTTTCATGTGTTTATTGTTTGATTCCCCAGCTTTATAGTAAATTTCTTGATAGTTGCAATTTTGTTGTATTGTGCTTTGTAGAACTCAATAATATTAGTAATAATAATAGCTAACTTTTACATAGCATTTACAGTGTACAAGGTAATACGTGAATCCATTCAATCGTTCTTACAAACCCATGAGGTAGGGAGTGACATTCCCATTTGACCTATCTGGCTTGGAAAAGAGGAATGAAGCACAGAGATGTTAAGTGATTTATCTAAGGTCACACAGCTGAGCACAATTTTTCCTGGTGTATGCTGGCTTCAATGAAAAGTTCATGCTCTTAGTGTTGCCATACTGTAAATGGTGAAGTGCTATCTATCGAAGTGATCAATGTATCAATATAGAATACATGGATTAAAAGAATGCCTCAGGAAGGGCAAGATGGTGGCAGAGTAAGGAGCTCCAAGAGTTAGCTTGTCCTACAGGGCAGTTAGTAATCACCTACAGCTATCTAAAGCACCTGTTTGGGGGGACCAGGAGACCAGAAGAGCATCATGCACCATCCTTGAAAGAATGGAAGGAGGAGACTGCAGGAATCCATCCTGCAAAGTCTTGTGGGGGTCTGTCCAGCAGAGCCCATGATGGCGCAATGAAATTACTCTTAACATGGAGGTTGAGAGAAATCAGGGGGAGAACAGCTGAAGAAGCTGTGCTCTCGAGCTGATCCATGGCACGCTTTTTATTCAGGATTTTTTCACAGTCAACTACTGATTAGTAAATTCAGTGGGCTAAAGAATAATCAAAAGAACAGCTAAAGCTTGAACCTGTCCAAGTCAGAAGGAGGCCAGTAACTGCCATTTTAACCCCACCCCTGGCATGAGGGGAAGCATGGCTGATTGAAAATCACAGCAATAGTAGGGACTGGCTTCTTTCCACCCAGATTGGATTGCAGCCCTAGCCCCACTTCTAGCAGGGAAGAAGCTGGGGGGACCTGCATTAATCTCTCTGGGCAACTGCAGGCACTTTTAGTCTGCACAGGCTGATTTGTTGAGTGCCTTGATTCCATCCCTGCCCCCTTCCCTATAGGATAGGAGGGGCTGGTGTTTCTTCAGCCTCTCTGGGCAACTTCAGGCACTTTCACCCCTCACAGACCGAATAGTCAGACATCTGTAGCTCCATCCCTGACCCCCATTAGGATAGGAGGAGAGTTGTGTTCCCTCAGCCTCTCTGGGGGCTCCACCCCTACTTCCAATAGGACAAGAGGGGAGTGGTGTCTCCCCAGCCTCTCTGGGCAACTGCAGGTGCTTTTGGCCTGCCTGAACTGGACTGTTGGCTCCATTGCCACTCCCAAATAGGACAGGAAGGGAGCTGGTATTTCCTTGCCCTCTCTGGGCAGCTGCAAGTGCTTTCAGCCCAAATGGATTAGATTTTTGGGTACTCTGGAGGATCTATCCCCACCACTGGCAGGAGAGGAGGGGGACTGGTGCTACATCAGTCTACCTGGGCAACTACAGTCAATTTGGACCCACGTGGCTTTGTTTGCTGCCCAAACCTGCAGCTCCTTCTCTGCCCCAGAAAAGGGGGGAAGGGGTGTGAAGCAGTCTTCAGGCAACTACAGATAGTCTTGGCCTACACAGCTTGGATTACTACACATGGCTGTGGCTCCATCCCTACCCCTGGCAGAGGAGAAAGGTGGAAGAAGCTTCATTGGTTCCTGGGGCAATGCAGGCAGCATCAGCTTCCACAACTTACAATACCAACTACATCCTTGGCTCCTAATACTCAACCAGCAAGGAAGAAAGGGCAAGAAATCCCTAAACTAAAGAGAGTGCCCAAATAAATACATGTAGTAAGCCAGATGCCAAGATACCAACAAAAAATTACAATCCATACTAAAAAACAGGAAAATATGGCCCAGTTAAAGGAACAAGATAAGCCTCCAGATGACATAAAGGAGTTGAGACAACTAATCATAGATGTTCAAACACATCTCCTTAATAAATTCAATGAGATTGCTAAAGAGATTAAGGATATAAAGAAAACATTAAGTGAGCACAAAGAAGAATTTGAAAGCATTCATAGAAAAATAGATCTTATGGGAATGAAAGACACAATAGATGAAACAAAAAATACACTGGAGGCATGTAACAGCAGATTTGAGGAGGCAGAAGAAAGGATCAGTGAGATTGAAGACATGAACTCTGAAAGAGAACATACAAAAAAGCAGATAAAGAAAAGAATGGAAAAAATTGAAGAGAGTCTCAGGGAACTAAATGATGGCAAGAGAAATGCAAACATACATGTAATGGGTGTCCCAGAAGGAGAAGAAAAGGGAAAAGGGGTAGAAGGAATATTTAAAGAAACAATGGTTGAAAATTTCCCAAACCAATTGAAGACATAGATATCCATGTCCAGGAAGCACAATGTCCTCCCATCCGAATAAATCCAAATAGATCTACTCTGATACACTTACTAATCAGATGTCAAATACCAAAGACAAAGAGAGCAACAAGATGCATCACATACAAGGGATGTCCAATAAGATTAAGTGCTGATTTCTCATCAGAAACCATGGAAGCAAGAAGACAGTGGTATATTTAAAAAACTGTGAGACAAAACTGCCAGCCAAAAATCTTATATCCAGCAAGATTGTCTTTCAAAAAATGAGGGCGAGTTTAGAATATTCACAGATAAACAGAAACTAAGAGAGTTTGTAACCAAGAGATCATCTTTGTAGGAAATGCTAAAGAGAGTGCTACATCCTGAAAAGAAAAGACAGGAGAGAGAGGCTTGGAAGAGAGTCTAGAAATGAAGATTATATCAGTAAAAGTAACTAAAAGTAATGCACAATCTGAGGAGGAAGTCAGGAAAAAATTTTATTTACAATAGTGACTCAAAGAATCAAATACTTAGGAATAAACTTAAACAATGACATAAAGTACTTGTATTCTGAAAACTACAGTGGGTTGCTAAAAGAAATTTAAAAAGACCTAAATAAATGGAAGAACATTCCATGCTCATGGATTGGAAAACTAAATATCTTTAAGATGTCAATTCTACACAAATTGAAATACAGATTTAATCCAATCCTGATAAAAATTCCACCAGCAATTTTTAAAGAACTGGAAAACACAATTGTCAAATTTATTTGGAAGGGTAAGGGGTCTTGAATAGCCAGGAAGAGCGAAATTGGAGGACTCTCTTTTTTGGAGTTTAAATGATAGTACCTAGCTACAGTGGTAAAAACAGCATGGTACTGGCATAAAGATAGACACATAGAACAATGGAACCAAACTGATGGTTCATAAACAGATCCTCACATCTAAGGCCAAGTGATTTTTGACAAGGCTGTCAAACACATCCAGCTGGGCCAGAACAGTCTATTCAACCAATGGTGCTGGGGGAACTGGATATCCATAGCCAAAAGAAAGAAAGAGGACCCCTATCTCACATCTTATACAAAAATTAACCCAAAATGGATCAAAGACCTAACTATAAAATCTAAAACCATAAAGCTCCTGGAAGAAAATATAGGGAAATATCTTCAAGACTTGGTGGTGGGTGGTGGATTCTTAAACCTTACACTGAAAGCACAAGTAATGAAAGAAAACATGGATAAATGGGACGTCTTCAAACTTAAACACTTTTATGATTCAAAGGACTTTGTCAAGAAGGTGAAAAGGCAGCCCACTCAATGGGAGAAAATATTTGGAAACCACATATCCAATAAGGGTTTGATTTCCATTCTGTATAAAGAAAGCATACAATTCAACAATAAAAAAGCATTCAATCCAGTTAAAAAATGGCCAAAAGACTTAAACATTTTTCCAAAGAGGAAATACAAATGGCCAAAAAGCACATGAAAAATGTTCAATGTCACTAGCTAAAAGGGAAATGCAAATCTAAATGACAATATCATCTCACACCATATAGAATGGCCATTATTAAAAAAACCAGAAAACAATAAGTGCTGGGGAGGATGTGGAGAATTGGGAAAACTCCTTTACTGTTGGTGGAATGTAAAATGGCACAGCTTCTATGGAAGACAGTTTGGCAATTACTCAGGAAGCTAAATATAGAACTGCCATATGATACAGCAATCCTCTACTAGGAATATATCCAGAAGAAATGAAAACTGTGATGCAAACAGACACTTGCACACTGATGTTCATAGCGTCATTATTCACAATTGCCAAAAGATGGAAGGAACCCAAGTGTCCGTCAACTGATGAATGGATAAACAAAATGTAGCATATACATACAATGGAATACTATGCTCTGTAAGAAAAAATGAAATTGAAACACATATGATAACATGGATGAACCTTGAAGACATTATTCTAAGTGAAATAAGCCAGACACAAAAGGACAAATATTGCATGGTCTCACTAATATGAACTAAATATGAGGAATGAACACATAGAGTTAAAGCTTAGAGTATAAGTTATTAGAAGATAAGAGGAGGACTGGGAAGGTGTACTGGTGCTTAATCTATGTAGAAGTTTTAATTAACTTGACTGTAAAAGTGTGGAATTGGATAGAGTTGATGGTAAGACATTATAGTGAGTAGAACAAACACAGCTGGTTTATAAATGGGATTGTGGCTGAACATGGTAGTCTAGGGATGTAAATGTAAATTGAAAGAGAGCTAGAGAATAATCTAGGGACTGAATAACATAGTGAACCCCGAGGTGAATGAAAATTTGGTTAATATTACAAATACAAGAATGTCCTTCTATGAACTAGAACAAATGTACTTTACTATTGTAAGGGGGTAAGAATGTGGAGAAGCATGGGAAAAATACAATTAACATAACCTATAGACTATACTTAACAGCAATACTGTAATATTCTTGCATCAATGTCAAAGATGTACTTTGTTAATAATAGAGGGTATGGAAAAACATACCAAATGTACGCTGTAGACCATGGTTAGTGTTAACAGTCTGATAATATTATCTCATAATCTGTAACAAATATTCCACAACAATGTAGTATGTTGGTGAAAGGGTGTTGTATGGGAATTACACACATGTGGATGATTGTTTTATAAGTTCACAACCTCTTTAATAAAAATATATTTAAAAAAAGAATGCCTCAGGAGTTTGGGTCAGAAACAATATATATTTTTGCATGCATTGGTTGCCGCAATTTCATACATATTTACCCATTCTCTTTATTTCCTGGAGGCAGAGGCCCTCTAGACTGGGAGTTCCTTGCCAGTGAGCTCTCTTTATTTCTTATTATATTTTCAGCTCCTATTTCAGTGCCTGCTGCATAGTACATGCTCAATAAATGCTTGTTGAATGAATGAAGGGATAGCATAGACTGATTTGATAATCAAAAATAATGATTTTAAATAAGAACAGAATATGTCTGATATGACTCATTGTTTCATGGTAGAGATTAACCTCTACTCATATGGACCTAGTTGAGATACTCTGCGAATAGGATGGCAAAACTTTTCTTTTTCTTTCTATTTTGTCCCCTGTATTGGCCTTTTAGCTGTGGATCCTTTATTAATTTTTTTTTCTTTTTAGAGCAGTTGTAGGTTTACAGAAATATCTTTCAATACAGAGTTCCCAAGTACTCCCCCACTTCCCACCCAAGGTTTTCCCTATTATTAACATTTTGCATTAGTGTGGTAATTTTGTTACAACTGATGAACTGATATTATTATTATTACATAATGATATATTTAACGATAGTCCATAGTTTACATTAGGGTTTACTCTTTGTGTTGTACAGTTTATGGATTTTTAAATAAGTTTTATTGTGGTAACATATACAACCTAAAATTTCTCCTTTTAACTACTTTCACTTATAAATTCAGCAGTGGTGATTACATTCACAGTGTTGTGCTTCCATCACCCCATGATCCATTACCTAAACTTTTCCGTTACCCCAAACAGTACTAATTAAGCATTAGCTCTCCATTCCCCATCCTCACCTCGGTCCCTGGTAACCTATAGTCTAATTTCTGACTCTATGAATTTGCATATTCTAATTATTTCATATTAGTGAGATCATGTGATATTTGTCCTTTAGTGTCTGGCTTATTTCATTCAATGTGATGTCTTCAAGGTTCATCCACGTTGTTGTGTGTATCAGCACTTCATTCCTTTTAATGGCTGAGTAATATTCCATTGTGTGTATATACCACATTTTGCTTATCCATTTTTCCATTGGTGGACACTTGAGTTGCTTTACCTTTTGGTAATTGTGAATAATATGGCAAAAACTCTTGTATCTTTCTTCCCAGCAACTCTCAACACTGATTGCACATTAGAATCACCTGGGATGTTTTACAACATAAGATTGTCTTTCCCTTCTCCCCCTCAATAATTTACTTTAATCGAAGTATCTGAGGGTAGAGCCCAGGGCAGGGGTACAAGGGTAGGGCTTTTAAAACAATCTTCCCAAATGATTCAAATGTGCACCAGAGTCAAGTTAGGGAAACAGCATCATAAAGGCTGATTCTCATCAGTTCATCACCTCTGTGGGTAGAAGTGCAACTCCTCCCAAATGGCAGAGAGGTTTGGCCTTGAATTTGTTGAATGTTTATTGTGTGTCAGACACACAGAGGTTTGATCATATCGTCCTGAGATCCACCCGTGGGTTTAGTATTCTCTCATTTTATAGATGAGGAAACAAAGAGGTTATTTGTCTTACACACAAAAAAACCAGTAAGTGGAAGAGGCAGGATTTAAATATACCCAGGTCCATTTGAGCCCGAAGCCACTGCTCCCCCTTGGCACACTGCTTATGGCAGCGGCTGCAAACTCAGACATCACAAGAGTTGGGCAGGTGATGTGTGAGCGGTGGAAGTGTGGGCAGATGGTGAGCTGGGAGCACATGCTCTGTCAAAAGGCATTCAAATTTAAAATCCTCAGAAATGCTGGTGTGTGCCAAGCCAAACCAAAATGGTTTGCCACAGCAACCTGTGGCCTGTACAATTTCAAGTGATAGCCACTTCGTAAAAATTCCCATGAACCTTCAGTCTAAATTAACCAGGAGTGTTAGGAGTGGAGGTACTTGATATTTACCTATCTGGCTTGGAAAAGAGGAATGAGAAGTTACGCAATGTTTTCAAAATGGGCTAGAATTGTGCTTAAACTTAGAACAAATATATTATTCCACAGGATATCATATGGGGCTTTTTATTTTTAATTTTTTAATTTTTAAAAAATTTTAAAAGATACTTAGATTACATAAGTGTTACACAAAAGATATAGGGATTCCCATATCCCCACTCCCCACACCTCCCACACCCTCCCACATGAACATCCTTCATTAGTGTGGCACATTCATTGCAAT
>JAQZBX010093206.1:0-12179 GCA_029593785.1 Cabassous unicinctus
TGGTTTGTGCAAATTAACTACATATTATTACAGATTTGATAATATAAGGCTTTCTTAAAATATTGACCAAATATTAAAATTAATCTCATCAAAATTGAACCATTTTAACCTGATTTATTGACTCAAACTCAATCTCTTCTTGGGTCAATTTGTTTTTAATTGCACCAAATTTTCAATTGCATGGACATTTTTATGTCTTTATTCTAAAGATGATGTTCCTATAGGTATAGGCAAAAATTCAACTGTAAACTTTCTGAAAGATGAATTTTCCAAAATGTTGAAATCCATTTTTATGATTAAGAGATAAAATAATGCATTCTTTTTCTATTAACCTTGTATCAAGTTGTCCATTTTAACACTACTTACTACAAAAATGTTTCAATTATCTTAGATTTAATTCCACTATTAAGATAGCATACCTTAGATATGTGTTTAGATCAACTCTTTCTTCAAGTAATATTATGTCCATATATAGACGTAATAGAGAATATTATGCTGACAAGAGAAATTTTTCACTGCCTCAGGAAAGTTGATAGATTTTATGGACACATTGCTTTGTCAGACATTGCTGTGTGCTCTATTTATTTCTCATACTACCTTGGTTGAAAACTCTCCTGTCCCAATTATTTACAACACTGAAGTTAAACAAGTTATTTGATAACATCTTTATTAGAGGCACCTGGTAAATCTGAATAATCATGTTCAATAAAAAGAGTCCTTGGAATTGATAATTTACCATCAGCCATGGTAATAAAGATTAATGTCAGGAATTCATTTCATCTCAAAGCAGCAATGCCATTACATTTAATTGACATCTGTTTTCCTTGTTTTATGAAATGAATATTATATAATGTGTGTTAGAATCTTCATATTAAATTCTGTAATATTTTCAACTGCAATATTATTATCACTTAAAATGTATTTTCTCAAAAAAAGTGAAAGAAGTAAATTAAAAATAACAATATTTATTAATAAAATTATATGGAAGGAGGAAAATTCACACTGTAATTTTCCTGAAACAAATATGAGAAGGAGAATTTCTACCCTCCTACAATGAAAACCCAGCTGACTGATCCTCTGAACATTATGCATTCTCTTTTTCTAAAGAATAAAGGTGATTTCACATAGAACATTATATTTATTATTAGATATAAAGAAGAATGTATTATGGTTTTATTTTATAGAAATGGAATTTTAAACAAAATACTCCTAGCTGAAGTGCACAGAATTATGTTATTCACTCGCACACAGGAGTGCTTGATTTATTAATTTTTATTCTAAAAGTAAATACTCCCTTAGGAGTGTTTGTTTCTTTAATGCCACATGTCTAGATTAATGATATACATATATGATAAGGGCTCAATAGGTGCCTTAATTATATTTGTTTGCTAATTTCCAATTTAACCGCATTTACCTTTTTAATGTAGTGTCATGGTTTAGCTTAATTGGCTTTATAGGAATAGACACAACCATATAGAAATAGGCGAATCTGTGATAACTTTGTCTGTGAGCTTTTTAATTATTTATTTTACTTTTTTATTGCAGATTTGTTTCAAATGGTAACCAATATTAAAGCAGAAGAGCAGTCTAATTTCAGAGATAACAAAAGTAAAAAGGAACTATTTTCCAGTTTTTTCTAAATGTATATTCTTTTCTTTTTTTCCTCTATTTTATTCCTGTTGGTAAAGAGAATTCAAAGTTGAACTGTATATTTACTTCCCAAAATAATCTTTCATTGTTAAATATGTTAAAGTATAAGCCATCTTCTTTCAAGTTGCTGTTATCTTTTAATTCAGATGCAATTTGTCTTAACTCTAGTCTTTTGAACTATATAATTGTCTCATTTTTAATTTAAGCAATGTCAACAACTTTTTCATCTAGTTAAATCAGTTGAAAAAACCAAATTCTTAGATAATATGTATTTGAATTTTACATCATGTCAGCTACAAGAACATTGGTTGATTTAAATATGACCATAGTCAATTGGGTGGGGAGAGGCATTGTGTAGCAGCCACAGAGTTAGAAGAGTCTCTTGCATATGTAAGCAATAGAAATTCAGTGAAAATTAGAAATTGCAAAATAGTTGTATTAACTCATTCTTTTCTATAATCCTTAATAAAAATGTAAACTATTTTATTAATACAGAGCCAAAAACATAAAATTTAGATAAAACAAAAAATTTAATATATATAGATTTTAGTATGTCCCAGGCACCGTTCTCAGTTCTTAAGTATATTATTCATTAAGTCTTCACAACTACCCTATAGAATAGTCATTATTATTATCCTCAATATGTAGATGAGTAAATTGAGGCAAAGTGAGGTTAGGTAAGTTGAATAATTTCACACAGTGCAGAGATAGAATTCAAACCTAGAGCTTCTGTTTCTACAGTTTGTGCTTTTAAACAACGGATTGTTAGAGATAAATTTAAAGAGTTGTAAAGAACATTTTAAAATATCCATATTCATTCATCCCGGTTATTGCTGAGAGCATACGTATCTAGAGTTCATAAACACATTTTTAATGGAAATATTTTTATCATTTAGCCAGGAGTTTGAATAAGCATGGCTTGTGTAGTATTATCAAATGTTTACTGAGGGTAACTAATTTCACTGTTCTTCACTGAAATCTCAGTGATATTCTATTATATTCATGATTCTTAGGGAAAATATCATCTTATAGTCATTTTAGGTTGCAAACATTGTCTCAATTTAGTAATTTAAAATGAGCAATCCTATGTAATGGTTACAAATAGTTTAACATGATTTAAAGTTAAATTTTCTTACCTTCCCATATAAAGTCTTCTATGGTTGAGAAATCTAAAGTAGGTTCAGTAACCACTTATTGCAGTGTTCATTCAGTAAACAGTGATACCCTTGAAACTCATTTTTGCCCAAGTGCATCTAAATAATCTTTTCTTCTGATGGGGAGAAGTAAGATGGGATGAGAGAAAGCTACTAGCATCCACTAGAAGTCAGAGCAAGTGGTGACCATTACAGTGAAGTTTGGTCATTTTTCTATCGACTGAAAATCCTTGGTCATTCAGTATTTTAGCTGCTGTGCCCACGTGAGGAGATCAATCAATCATACAAAAAATACACAGTCATAGTGCAAAAAGTGTGGTCCAAAAATGTGGGCTTAGATTACTGGGAATTTAATTAATTGACTTGGGGGAGTCTGTGCAGGTAGCTTATTGAGAATTGAAGAATGGCTGATGAAAACAAATCTATCCTGGTCCTGGTTGTGGTTTGGCAACCTGATAATAGTTACCCAATATGATGTCAATATCAATGAGGAAAATTCTGAGTCCTGTGGGTAAATAGAAATTCCTAACAGTAGGAACTCATTCTAGGGGTTCCTAATTAGTTGGCACTCATTTTATGAGCCTATACAAGGAGAATTGGTGGGGTAAATACTGAGGAAGCAGGGTTCCACACTTGACTTTCTTGCTTCCTGATAAGAAGTTTCCTCATAAGAAGTTTGTTAAAATAATTAACAAATATTCCCAACCAGTCATGCCTAGCAATCCATGTCCTACCCCTCCTTAACCATCCCCTCCCCTACTGCCAATAAAAGTAGAAACTTTAGTCTGTCATCATTTGCAACATGAGCATGGGCAGAAGAAGGCAACTGATCATCAATTATGGTATATCTAAATACATCTCTGATTGTATTTATAACTGTTCTTTCACTGTACATTACAGAATTGGAAAAGCCCTATCTATATTTTCATGAAGTGCTTTACCAAATATTGCACTTTATATATGTAGTTACTGATCTATAAAATAAACAACTAGACCTCTGTAGATAATTTCTTAGTATAACTACCCATAAGACTAAAAGTGATCAAGGCTTTTCAACTGTTTTCCTTAAAGAACAGCAAACCACACCCCATTATCTTTCTCATTTTGATTTATTTTCAAATTTGTTCTATCAGAGTCAAAGCTCTTCAATGAGATACTAATTGACCACAATCACAGAGATGCAAACAAAGCACTGCATTACCTTAGGCATAGTAGTTAGTATTAAAATTTAACATAATGATATTGAAAAAACTTCTTGTATATCCCTGTCTTTCCGAGTTATAGATTGGTGTAGCAGTTAGGGTTTGTTGGAAAATCAGAGCTGCTATGAGTAGCATAAACTAAGATTTATAATATAAATTGAACCTTATAAATCATGGAAGCAAGTTAAAAACCTTTATGTAAGACTCATTTGATGGCTGATGTAAGGTCTGATTTCAGCAAGGCTAACAGTGGGAAAGAAAAGATGGCCAATGAAGTGAAAGAGTTGAAGGGAAAACTAGAAGCCCTGAAAGCTTATTGTAATTCATGATTTCTAACTGGAATCCACATCCGTCTCTCCCTATCTCCTATATCAATAATGTCAGTGATCTGTCAGAGAAGTTGGCTCCCTTCACATGGAATTACACACACAACTGGCTAAGGATTTGGAGAAGCTGATTGAGAACATCCAATGGAAACTGGAGGAGCTACAGGACTTGCTGCTGCCCCAGGTTCACATAGTGGGCCTGCAGATCATCAGCAACATGTATGAACTGAAACAACACCTGGCTCTGCATCAACCTTCTGAGCACAGTCTGAAGCTTCTCCAACTTCTGGGCTAAAAAAGAAATAGCCCCCAAAGAGCACTTAAGAATTTTGGAGCATCTCTCATGTACGTATTTCTCACAGATTTGGTGAAAGGAGTGTCTTCTATAGCCTCCCAATGGATGTAGTTAATATGGAATTAGGGTTTTGGAGAAAAGGTCTCATGAGACAAACGCATTCTAGTATTGCATACATCCTAAGCTTTTGGATACCTTCTTGTACAATATACCAAGTAAGTTTTAACTTTTCAACTCCATAAGTGCAGGCTATATTTGGATCTAGGTTTCATTTATCCATGCAAAGTGTTAAAACCAATGTGTTCCTTCAATGCCAAGCTCTGCTCATTGCACTCCTATGAAGTAATTCAGCCCAGTGCAACATTATGTTCCTTTCCCTCTGCTCCGAAATGTTAGGAATCATCCCCATACATGCCCCCCAAATTTCTGCTGATAAAAATTATTTAAAAAATTATTTTGCTTCTTATTGTACTTGCTCATGTGTCCCACTTTCGATTTACTGATACTGGCCTGCCATTACTTGTATCTGATTATGATGGGCAATGAGAGGTGATGTGGTAGGTATTGTGGAGTTTCCATAGTTGCTCGCAAACCAAATCTCAGTGGAGGCTATTATAGGTTATTTCGGCAAGAGGATATTAACATCTTCATAAGGAAGTGGGGGAAATCTACTTTGTTGTAACTGTTTAATTTGAAATAATTTAAAATTTTTAGGAAAGTTGCAAAAATAGTACAAGCCCCATACAAGGAACTTCAACATAACCTCACTACTACACATATGCAGATCCACCAATTTTTAAATCTTGCCACATTTTCTGTATCATTCTATGTATCCATCTATAAACTCATCTATCATCAATATATTTATTTATTTTCTGAACATTTGAGAGTAGGTTATATACAACATGCTCCTTGAACACTTGATACATACTTGTTCATTACCTAAGAACAAGGATATTCACTTTTGTAACCACCTTAAGTGCAGTTATCAAGTTCAAGAAATTTGAGTGATGTAAAGCTTATGGCCTATATTCCAATTGTTTCATATGTCTTACTAGTGTACTTTTGAGCCTTTTCTCCTCCATTATTTGATCCCGTCCAGGATGGTACACTGCAATTAAGTGTCACTGTCTCTTTCTTCATTTTTGTTAAATTTTGGACAAAATGTTTACAACATGTTTTCCCATCTCAACCACCCCCAAGCATACAGTCAGTGGGATTAATCACATTGTCATAATGTTGCAGTACCATTATTCATTACTATCCATACAGTACCACCATCCATTACTAGATAATTTTTATGGAAAAGCACCTTAAGATAATTTATAAGTTCAAAGTCATCAGCATCAACAGAGTTTTCTCATAAGGATCAGACCAATTTTCAGGATGCTTATCCTTCATGATAAATGCCTTAACTTTAACAAAAGACACTCATGAAATTAAAAATTTAATTTGCATTGTAATTTATTCACCTGTGGGATTATTGGGTTTGATTTTCAGAAACCTGTGCTTTATAGCTAGAAGAGATAAGAGGCTCATATAAGAAGTTATAGAAACTTTCTGGTCCCTTACTCAGACACAGAATTGGGCAGTGACTTTAAAGCATGTAGCTCATCATTTTCTTTCCCCAAGTTACCTAAAATATTTAGAAATAACCAACTAGTTCTATCACATTTTTCACTATTGAGTTCTATGGAAGCAATTCAATAATTGCCTTCTACAGCACTTGATTACAGATATCTACAGAAGATACTTTAAGTGTCTGTTTTGTCACTGCATGCCATAGGCTACCCAATTTATCCTGGAAACATGGTCATTAATGTCTTTAAAACAAAGCAAACCAAATAAACAGTTCTGTACAACCCAGAAACAATTAAGAGAACTGATTCTTAAGGTTCTGGTCTGCTAGAAACAGTTTTTAAAATTATTTTTATTGATATACATTTGTAAATTATATTTTTATTTTAGAAGTTGTGAACTTACAAAACAATCATGCACATGTGTGAAATTCCCACACAATACCCCTTCACCAACCCACCACAACATTGTGGAACATTTGTTACAGATTATATCGTCAGACTATTACCACTAACTATGGTCCATAACATACATTTGGCATATTTTTTCCATACCCCCTATTAGTAACATAGTATAAGAGGAGGGCTGAGGAGTAGCTATGCTTAATGTATGTAGAAGTTTTAATTAACTTGACTGTAAAAGGGTGGAAGTAGATAGAGTTAATTGTAATACAGTATAGTGAGTAGCAGCTATTTCATAAATAGAATTGTGACTGAAAAGGGTAATCTAGGCATGTAAATGTCAATTGAAAGAAAGCTAGAAAATAATCTAGGCACTGAATAACACAGTGAACACAGGGGTGGATGAGAACTGTAGTTAATAGTTCAAATACAAGAAAGTTCTCTGTGAACTAGAATGGATGTATGTCACTATTGCAGGGTGGTAGGAAGGTGGAGAAGCATGGGAAAAATACAATTAATGTAACCTATGGACTATAGTTAAAAGTAATAATGTAATACTTGTATCAATACCCTAGAAACTCTTTTGTTACCAAATTTTAAAAAAATTACAGTTTAATCAGAGTATAAGAACTACAATGAGTGATGCAGAATAAGGAATTTGTAATAGGGGCAAGAACTTACACAATTGTCAGAGCTAGTAAAGCAGTTTATGTTAGGCTGTTGATTCTGCATCAGAGTCAGCATATGGAAAGGAATAATATGGATTTAGAAAAAAAAGGGCATGAGGATAAATGGGTGAAACCCATGAGTACAAAATGGATCCCACAAGAACAAAGTGGAGCCCACATCTGCCACCCATTGCCTCCAATTGCAGTGATATGAATGACGTTATTCTCTGGATACCCTTCATTAAAGAGACACACATATGCCTGTGCATCATATTGAGAATTTGAAGTATGAGATCCATTAGAAACTCAAGAAATTTTCCCCACAACTAGATGAGCTAGTATATCATGAAAATAAGCATGAGCTACAAAGTCCTGGCCTTACTTCACACTTCTGAGTCTTAAATAAAAATGTTGACTCTTTAATTCCAACTTCCAAATCTCTCACAATTTTCTCTTACTTTACTCAGAACCATATATGTAAGGAAATTCTGAGAAACGCAGTTTTGGAAAATTGACACAATACAATGTTAGCACTTTGGGAGTGATGTTCTAGTGATCAAACTAGTAAGAATAGAAACCAAGCAAGTGAAAAAATTATTTCCTTTCTAGTCAAGTGCTCCTGGAGGGCACTTATCTTTATTGTATACCAATTACAGTTGAGTTTTAAGGTAACTCATGAAATACCATTATCAAATATTAAAAATATATTTTGGAAATCAGGTATGAACAGATAACAATACTAAATGGTAAAGTTATGAAGAAAGTTTATAAACCAACCTCTTTGCCTTCAAAGAGCTTAAGGTGTATATCATTGCCCCCTCTTCATAAATATTTTTGTATTTTCTGTTATGATAATCTGGTGGAATTATACTCCAAAATGCTAAAAGGAAAAACAGTCCTGTAAACTATATTAATCTTACCAGTTTTCACCTATTCACATAAAATTACATTGAATATGATTCTATTGATGTTTTTTATCTCTTTTCCTTCCTCTTGGTTGCTATTTTATGAAGTGCCTAACTATGGGGAAATACAAGTGATAAAGTGATACAAGATAAAATTTCTTACTAAATTATCTAAGAATGTGAATTAGGAATAAAACAAAAATATTATTTATTTAATATGTAGAGGTAATAGCAATGCACATCACTGGCTAAGTTAACAATTTGTTATGCCATAGTGGTATGCTTTTTTCACATGTCAGGTTTTATTGACAGTAGAAGATAAAATAGTATGAGTGAGGTACCAAGAAAAATGATATACTGGGCAATATCAAACTAAAAAAGGGAGAAGAAAGTTGTAATGAAATAGCCAGCAGGTGGCTTCTAAGTTTAGAATTCTGAAAAAGTTTTCATCTTTATCAATATTTGTTATCCACAAGTCTAGATTTACTTTGTATCAGAAGACAAACGTTGACAGTATTTGACATAATTCTTGAACAATGTATTCTTGAATTCATTCATCCTGCACAGCTTAAAAATTGGTTGAAAACAAGATCTGTGTGCCAGGAAAAAACCATATTTTCCATGTTTCAGAGAAGAAATGCCATATGCCATTCACAAACTGAATATTTAATTCAATATGTCAGGAAAGCAAATCCAAAATCAACAAGCAACAGATCTTTTTTAATTATTCAAAACACATAATACTTCCACTCATGGGTGGAAGCAGTAATAACCCAAGGAAAACAACTACCCACTATAAAAAGACATTGTTATTTTCAGTCCAGTTGGCTTGCTTAAAAATATCTTACTACGATTCTGCAGATTATTTTTTCATAGTTGAATGCAGCTTGAAATTTTAGCAAATATGCTTAAGCATAATCATCAAAGACAGAGTTACATGCCATTGTTACTAAAACAATTTTCAGGTTACTATATCTCTGGAACATTTTAAAAACAATTTTGTTTCATATTAAGGAATGCAGAAAGTTGCAAAAAATAAGTGGAAGCATATTTCATCCGGTTATAATGGAGTGGCTTGTAGCAGGCAAATGCTCCTGCCAAGAATAACTAGAAAATCCAGAATATTTACTTAGAAAAATTTCCTTCCAAGACATCATCAAGGTAACAAATAAGCCAGGTACATTAGAAGTAAGATCCCCACAAAGAGAGAGGTTCAAGACAAAAAGAGATATGGAGCCAAGCAGAAATTAAATAAAAATCAGAGAAATTTTTGGTGGTCTTATGGATAAATTTTGGTGGTCTCAAAGATACAAAAGTGTGAAATCAGAACTTATTAAGGAGAAGGACCCATAGTAAAAACCATAGATTTTAGAATAGAAGAAACCAGGGATACACTGTGACTTACAAAGACTACAAACTATCCTTGAATCAGGTCCCAGTTGGGAGGCAGGATATTCTCTTGACTCTATCTGCCTGCCAGAGGATAGGGATTCTTCTCTAGAGGATGACAACATCATGAAGAACCTAAGCAACTTTTTCCTAAAATCAATAAAAATTTACCTGCCATACCAAAAAATAGTAATAGGAAGATGGTAAAAAAGTTAACCAATAGAAACATACTAATAGGTAACATAGATATTGGAGGTATTACACTTACATTTTGAAGTTACTGTGTTTAGCATGTTCAGGAAAATAAATGGCAAAATGTAGTGCTTTGCTAGGGAAGTGGAATCTACTTAAAAACAATAGATGTACTAGGAATGAAAAAAATATATGAATAAAGTTAAGAACTTAAAACATGAGTTTATGAAGTATATTGAACACAGCTAAAAATCAAAAGATTGAACAATACTGTACTTATCTGTCTTGTGTTCATAGAAGGCAGTGAGAGTTGAGAAATCTCCCTACACTTTGATGTTCCCAGTAAAAGTTAACCACATAGGATCAACCTGCTTTCCCATATTCCAAGGCTCAATTCCACATTTCCACAATAACACAGATAAGGCCCATCTTTATCTTACCTAATAATTCCCATAAGACTCACTGGTGATTCTCTTGTTAGTCTACCTCCCCAAATCCTTGATGTACCCCTTATTTTCTCTGAGATTTTGATCATTTATGAGTTTGGTCCCCATTACATATCCTGAATAAAACCGTCTCCTTACATTTGTCTTTCAGAGAGATGATTAACATATTGGGAAAAATATAAGTAAAATAATATCCAGACTCCACTAAAGAGAAGAAAAAGCATAGAAAATAACAAAATGTATGTAAAGGATATATGGGGAGTTGAGAAATAGTTGAACATATATGTATTTGGAATCCCAGAGTGGGAAGAGCAATAGGGAAAGCATGAAGTGGTAACAATATGTGAAAATATTTAAAATAAACAAAAAATATCAATCTACAGATTCAGAAAAGAACTACAAATCCAAGAAATAAAATTATAATGAAAATAATATAGAGGCATACTTTAGTAAATGTTATGATGAGTACCAAAGGCAAAGAGAACAATATAAGTGCAGCCAGAGATAAAAAGCACATGACCATAAAATAATCAATAATAAGAATATTATTCCTATTGATTTCTCAATAGAAAACTATGTAATCTAGATGACCATGGAACTATATCCATCAAATAACGAAAGAAAGCTCAAGCTAAACTTCTTTAGTATGAAACTATCCATCACATGTGAAGCTGAAATAAAGACAATTCTGAGTAGTCAAAACTTAGAATATTCATTGCTAATAGACATGAAATAAAATAATACTCTAATAAATCAGTCATGCACCTAGTAATGTCTGGAGTTGTCACTAAAATAATAATAGAATAAAAATGTATATTCTAATAAATTGGGGTGGAACAAAATGTGTTTGATTAATCTGAAGAATGAAGAAAGGAGAAAAAGAGTCATAGAATGATTAAGCTACTAGACAACTGTGAAAGTTTAAGATCATTTTTGTGAACCCCGAAAAGAGAAAGATTATATTTGTAAATTAATCTATGCTTCTAGGTGTGATATCCTTTGATTATATTGGATTCGGTTGAGGAGCTTTCTATTAAATTACCTGTTAAGTTTAGGGCTTTGATTCTACCACATCAGTAAGGCATGACTCAGGTTGATTCCCTGTCCCCTTGGTGGGCCAATATAAACAGACACTCACTCAAGAAGCATGCCAGGGAAGAAAGAGTTCTGTGATATTTTGATCCTGGGGTCCCAGGGAGAGATGAGGCATTCTCCTGATAGTCTGCAGCTTGACCTTGGGAAGAGACCATAAGAGCTGAGACTGGTATAAGAAGCCCAGAAAGAAACAATCCCTATGCCATAAGAGAGAGGAAACCCTGAGAGACAAGCCCTATGCCAGCCTGCAACTGAGAGAGAGGAAGCCCAGAGGGGAAGGTTGAAACTCCTCAAAGATCAGCAACCATCTTTCTTCAACATGTGGCAACTGACTTTGGTGAGAAAGCAACCTTGAGTTGAACCCTTTAGGACCTTGTAACTGTAAGTTTATACTCAAATAAATACACTTTATAAAAGTCAATAGATTTCTGGTACTTTGCATCAGCATCATTTTGACAGACTAATACAAAAACCTATAGTAAGATGTTGGATACATTGTATTTTTGTGATTTAATATAATATCCCTTTAATTGCATTAACTACTAATGAACTACATCATCCAATTAGAAACAAAAGAAAATCAGAATAGATTAAAAATATAAACGTCTAAGCATGTGTTTTTTTT
Source organism: Cabassous unicinctus (assembly GCA_029593785.1). Classification (NCBI taxonomy): domain Eukaryota; kingdom Metazoa; phylum Chordata; class Mammalia; order Cingulata; family Chlamyphoridae; genus Cabassous; species Cabassous unicinctus. The sequence continues at coordinate 11,927 of JAQZBX010093206.1, forward strand.
TACCCTGTGCTACCATTTACTTTATTTTTTTTAATAATTTTTTTTTATTTCTTAAAAGATACTTAGATTACATAAATGTTACACAAAAATTACAGGGATTCCCATGTTCCCCACCTCCCACACCTCCCACAACCTCCCACAAAAACATCTTTTATTAGTGTGGCACATCACCTGCAATGGATATACACATCCTGGGGCTTTGCCACTAAACATGGACCATAGTTCACATTGTAGACCACACTCTTTCCCACAC
>JAQZBX010093207.1:0-12181 GCA_029593785.1 Cabassous unicinctus
AAAAAAAAAAAGCCAGAGTAGCTCTACTTAGATCAGATAATGTAGGCCTTATAAGCAAAGCTGTCATTAGAGACATGGAGGGATAGTATATATTAATAAAAGAGGCAATCCACTAGGAAGATATAACAGTCATAAATATTTATGCACCTAGTCAGGATGACCCAAAATACATGAGGAAAACACTGACAAACTGAAGGGAGAAATAAATCTTTCTAAAATAATAGCTTGAGAATTCGATAAACCACTCTCATCATTGGATAGAACATCTGAGAGGAAGACCATTAAGAAAATAGAAAGAATGAATAATACAAATGAACTAGACCTAATAGACATATATAAAACTTTGCATCCCAAAGCAGCAGGATATACATTCTAGTCAAGTATTCATAGATCTTTTTCCAGGATAAACCACATGTTGGGTCACAAAACAGGGAACAATAAATTTAAAAATATTGAAATTACGCAAAACACTTTCTCTCATCATAATGTAATGAAGTTGGAAATCAATAGCGGTTATAAAAAGGGTAAATTCACAAATTTATGGAGATTAACAACACACTCAAATAATCACTGGGTCAAAGAGAAAATTGTAAGAGAAATCAGGAAATATCTCAAGATGAATGAAAACAAGAACACAACACATTGAAACTCATGCGATTCAGCAAAGGCAATGCTGAGAGGAAATTTTATAGGCCTAATTGCTTACATTAAAAGAGAATAAAGGGCTAAATCAAAGACCTAACTTCACAGCTTGAGGAGCTAGAAAAAGGACAGCAAACTAATCCTAAAACAAGCAGAAGGATAGAAATAAGGATTTGAACATAAATAAACGAAATTAAGAGCAAAAAATATAATCAATAAAACCAAATTAAACTCCTTGAAAAGGTTATCAAAATCAACAAACTCTTAGCTAGATTGACAAAGAAAAACAGAAAAACAGAGAAAAGTAACAAATAAATAAAATCAGAAATGAATCTGGGAACATTACTACTGAACCCACAGAAAGAAACAGGAACATAAGAGGGTACTGTGAAAAATTTTATGCCACCAAACTAGAGAAAAAAAGTGAAATTGAAAATTTCCTTTAAACACATGAACAACCAACAGTGACCCTTGAGAAATATAAGACCTCAACAAACCACTCCCAAGGAAAAAGATTGATACAGTCACCATAACTTCCCATAAGTGAAATACCCAGTAAAAGATGGGTTCAATGGTGAATTTTACCAATCATTCAAAGATGATCTCACACAAGTCTTGTTCAAATTATTACAAAATTTTGAAGAGTAGGGATCACTAACAAACCCATTCTATGAAGTCAAAAACACCTTAACACCAAAGCCAACTAAAGATACTATGAAAAAAAATTACAGACCAATTTCTCTAATAAATGTAGATGCATACATCTACAACAAAATAATTGCCAATTGTGATGGCTAGGTTAATGTGTCAAATCAGCCAGGTAATGGTGCCCAGTTGTTTGGTCAAGCAAACACTGTACTAATTGTAATATGAGGGCATTTTAGGGACTTTAATCATCAGTGAGTTGATTGCATATATGGCTGATTACTTCTACCACTGAGGAGATTGCCATCAGCAATGAGTGATGGCTTATTCAATTAGTTAAAAGCCTTAAAGGGAGAAGTGATTTCAGGATTCAGAGAGAGAATTTCCATCTCAACTTCAGATAGACAGCATCTCCTGTGGAAGTCATCGAGGACCATCATTGGAGACTCTGACTTGCAGCCTGCCTTATGGAATTTGGACTTGTCCATCCCCATACTCACCTGAAACAAGTTTACAAAATCACATTCTATTTACAGATATATCCTGTCAGTTCAGTTTCCCTAGAGAATCCTGGCTAATACTGATTGGAACAAGGAGTTTTTCTTGAGAAACATAATCTTAAAAGTAGTATTTTTGAATTGGTTCTGGGATTTTTGCAATTTGCTTTCTACTTTTATTCAATTCAAGGGCACTAATGATTCTGTTTCAAATAATAACTGCCACTGACAGCCCATTTCATGAGTTTGCAATAGAGATATGCAAAATATCACCACAGGATACGAATACTTTAAGCATATGATAGACAAGGCTCTGGGCGAGAGTATTTTTAACACCTTAGCAGAGTTTTGTGGAGTTAAAAGTTGCAGTGATGTTGTCTGGCTGTTCCTAAATATGCTGGACAAAACAGAAAGGGATGAGATGTAGGCTTTGAATTTACAACTTAAGTTCCACATGAATGATTTGAACATTCATTCATTCATGAATGCGTGCCTTGAAAAAAAAAATCTTGTTTCACCCTGCTGCAGACTTGAGATCTCTGAAAACCAGACACAGAGTGTCATTGTGCAAATAGCAGAGTTCCAAGGGAAACTAAAATCTCAAACTTGCAGGGTGCTGCTATAAATGTGATGGGATTGATTTGAAAGGAGTGGAATTCTGAGGATTGGGATGGAGACATGGATTGATGATGATGGCAGTGGGGACATTGAAACCTTAAATTTTGCTGATTCATTGCCAGATAAATCTGTAATTGCTCTTAGGAGATAGCCACCCACCATCCTCCCCAACCTGAGGAGATACTACCCTACTTCTACCATGCCCTAGGGGGTTAACAAACAGATTTCAACCTGTTCTCAGAAGTCTGTCATCCTACCCCCACCTGAAGAGATTAATCCTGCATCACCAGGTAAAATTGCAAGAGAATGCCCTGAGATAATTAGTTTTCAAAACACTTGGAATGCTTCTTCTTACCCACTTTCATCACCTCTCTTTTCTTTCAGACCTATAACTAGACTAAAGCCATTATAAGTCCACAAAGGTGAAGTACAAAGTGTGACCAATAAGGAATTATGTTATACTCTAGAAGAACAGCATGAGTTTTCCAATTTATATAGATAGAAATCAAGGGAATATGTGTGCACATGGCTACTAAGTGTGTAAGATAATAGTGGAAGGAATATAAAGTTGGATCAGGCTAAATATATTGATATGGGTCCACTAAGCAGAGATTATGGATACAATGTTAGAACTTCAGAGGTTAGAAAGGGCTCTAAGAGTTTGTGTGGCTGGTTGAAATATGGACCAAAAAATGGCCAACATTGCCTGAGGTTGAGATGCCAGAATTGCCTTGGTATATTGTAGATGAGGGGATCTAAAGGCTTAAAGTTACTGGGGTATTAGATGGATTTACCATCTGAGACCTGCCCACCAACCCCAGGAATGTCCAGAGGACATATATTACAGCAGGACTCTGAGGAATAAATTTGTGAGACTAACTCCATATTCCCTGAAGAGCTCTGTGGTTTCTCTTCTCTGTAGGACAGATATTACCATGAGAACTGCGGCAAAAGAACTACGATCCTTAAACACTATGGGGATGACCAGATTCTGGGCTATCAGAAGCCAAGTGGCAACACTTAAAGGCTAGAGAAAGGTGGGTGTGGCTACTGCAATGAAAAGCAGACTAAAATCAGCTATCAAAATATTTCTAGTTACATGGATGTATTTCATTGGTTATTAGATCTTTGGGTACCTCAAAGTAAAATAGATGGGTTGTCTGTTAAATTCCTACTTGATCTGTGTAAGAAGACTTCTAGGTTGATAAACAAAAACTGAATATGAATTATAGAAAAAGAGAGTCATGGCCATTTATCAATTCCCAGACTTGAGATAGCTTACAGACCCAGAGCCTTTGAATGAGGGGATAGCCAGGTTCCCTTGGGAAAGGACCATGTTTTATAGCCAAAAATTTATACTCTTAAAATTCCTCTCACTCTTCTCCAAAAAGACCTATAGCCTTTAACCAAGGAAACTGCAGTAAGGGAAAGAAAAATGGTCACGCATTTCAGGTATTATTAGACAGTGGCTTAGAAATGACATTAATTCCAGGAGACACAAAATGCCATTGTGTTCCACCAAATCAGAGTAGGTTCTTATGGAGGTTAGGTGATTGATAGAGTTTTAGCTTAGATCTCTCTCACAATGGGTCCAATGAGTTTTGGGACCCATTCTGTGGTTATTTCCCCAGTTCCAGAATGCAAAATTGGAAAATAAATACTCAGCAACTGGCAGAACTGCACATTGGTTCCATGACATGTGCAGTGGGGACTATTATGGGAGGAAAGGTCAAATTGTAGGCACTAGAACAGCCCCTACCTAGCAAAATAGTAAATCAAAAGATATGGACTACTGTTAATAGTAATATTTTGATGATGTTCTTTCATAATTTGTAACAAATTTCTTACAACAATGTGAGGTGTTGGTGGTAGGGTGATGTATGGGACCCCTGTATGATATTAGGCATGTTTGTTTTGTAAGTTAATAACTTTTACTTTGCACTTATTTTTCATATATATTCATGTATGAATAAAATATTTCAATAAAATATAAAACAGGGGAAATAAAGAAAAAAAGTAATAGCTGATTCCTGCAGGGATTGCAGAAATCAGTGCCATCATCAAGGACTTGAACGATGCAGGATTGGTGATACACATCAAAAATCCATACAACTCTCCTATTTGGCCTGTGCAGAAAACAGATGGATCTTAGAGGATTATGATAAACTTAACCCAGTGGTGACTCCAATTGCAGATGCTGCTCAATATATGGTATCATTGCTTGAGCAAATTGACATATCCTGTGGTATCTGGTATGTAACTGTTGATCTGGAAAATGCTTTTTCTCTATGGCCATTAGAAAGTACCAGCAACTCTGGAGGCACTCAGGTCCTACAGTCATGGCAGATAGCTCTGGAGTTTGGTGCCTTGCCAGTGGGCCCCACTTTGGAGGTTGTGCTTCCAAGTGTGACAGAGTTGGACTCAGTTGTGACTTCTCTACACATGCCTTTTCTGTCCCTTCTATTTGAACCTATAGTTGGTGCTGGAGGTGGTAGGTGTGCACCCAAGAGACTTGACTCTTTGGACTTTCCATGTACCAGCTGGGCCCTGAGCTTCAGCAGAGTTGCATCACTTACTCTCCAGTTCATTGGACTCACCCATGACAACTAACAAGAAGGTGAAGATGGACAACCACCACACTAAGGAACCAAGAATGTCTACAACTGCAAGCAAGAGAGTCCCATCCATCAACTGTATGGGATTGAAGCCCCCACTCAATTAGAGGTGGAATGGGCATCACCATCCTAGAATCCTCAAGATTGGGGAACAAAACATGGATGAGAGTGGACTTATTGGTATACTACTATAGACTTATTGGCATTCTAGCAATGGAAGAAATATCATTGATGTAGAGACAGTAGCCAATGGAGGTCCTGAAGGCAGGGATAGGATAAAAGAGGTGTAATATTGGGGCAGTTTTGGGACTTGAAATTGTCCTGAATGACATTACAATGATAGATATAGGCCATTATATATCCTACCATAACTTACAGAATTGAGAGGGAGAGAGTGAAAACTACAATGTAAACTAAAATCCATCCTTAGTGGCAATGCTCCAAAATGTGTTCATCAATCTCAATGAATGTACCACAATAATGGGAAAAAATGGGAGGTGTGGGTAGTGGGGCATATGGGAATTCATTTTATTTTTCATGTAACATTTCATGTAATCTAAGTATCTTTTAGAAAAAATAAAAAATATATTAAAAAAAGAAAAGACCACCAGAAACAGTTTGTTTTCAGCTGGCAAGGACAGCAATATACCTTCAGTGACCTTACTCAGGGGTATATCAATTCTACAGTCCTTTATTATAATATTGTCTGCAGGGTACTTGATCAACTCTCCCTCCCACAAAACATCACACAGGTCAATTATATTGATAATATCATGTTGATTGGACTAGTCATCAAGAAGTAGCAATTACTCTAGACTTATTGGTAAGGCATTTACATGATAGATGATATATATGTCTGTTATTGTTTTTATTTAGAGAATAATTGTTTAAGGTGAGGTGTATGGTTGCCAAGTTGACAAGGAATGAACTGTGATGTTTAAACTAATGTGTCTACTTGTCCAGGTAATGGTGTCCAGTTGTTTGGTCAAGCAAAAACTAGGGTAATTGTAATACTTTGGACTTTAATCATCAGTGATTTGATTGCATATATGGTTGATAATATCTGCAATAAATTAAGAATATTGCTGCCAGCAATATATGGCATATCATTCAATCAGTTGTAAGCATTAAAAGAAGAAGTGATTAAGCATTCAGAGAAATAATTTGCATCTCTACATCAGACAGCCAGCATCTCCTGGGGAACTCATTAATCATCTTCATTGGAGTCCCTGACTTGCACCCTCCCCTATGAATTTGTACTTGTGCATCCCCAAAGTCAGGTGAGACAATTTTATAAAATCTCATACTATTTAAAGATATCTATTGTTTCTATTTCCCTAGAGAAACCTAATGCGCCAATGAAATCTAAAAGTATTTTTAAAAATTATATATCATCATGTGGGATTTTTCCTAGCTGTGCAAGGCAGGTTCAACACAAGAAAATCAATCAGAGTAATACAGCACATTAATAAATTGAAGAAGAAAAGTCACATAATCATAAAATTTGATGAAAAAAGACATGTGACAAAATCCAGCATCCTTTCTTGATAATACACACGTCAAAAGGTAGGAATAGAGGATACTTTCTCCACATGATAAAGGGCATATATAAATAAACCTACATCTAACATCATATTTAATGGTGAAAGACTGAAAGCTTTCCCAGAAAGATTGGGAGCAAGACATGGATGCCCACTCTCATTACTTTTGGCACACATGTAGAAAGGAAGAAGCAAAACTTTTGCTATTCACTGATGATATGATCCCAAACCTAGAAAATCCCAAAAATTGACAGTAAAACTATTACAGCTTGAGGAGAAGGAGAAAGCAGAAGTGTGGCTGACTTCCATATTAAACTCTGAGTAGCTGCAGACGTCACAGCCTCGGAGTGGTGGCTGGCATGGGTGAAATACGCCTTCAGCCACGGTACGGGTGACACCGCCCTCGGTTCCGCCAAGAACACATTGTCAGCACAGTCTAATTCTCCACCCTCCAAAAACCCCCTGCTGACCTAACCTTTCAAAAATCCCCTACTAAATTCCCCTACCTTCGCTTCCTCTCTGTCAACTACCAATCATAAGTCTCCATTCTTCAACATTACCTTATATAGACCTATATCTCCATCCACCCTATCCTCTAACCTCTGCCAGAAACTAGTGACGCAGTTTAACCCACCAATCAGTGTCCCTCTACCACTTCCTCTTACCCATCCTATATAAACTCACGCCCTCCCTCAATAAAGAGCTTTGTGCTGTCAGTCTGGCTCCGCGAACATCATTCGCGCTGTCCTTACCACCGCACGAACAACAACAGCTAATACAGGAGTTCATTAAAGTGGCAGGATACAAGATAAATACCAAAAAATTTGGTAGCATTTCTATACACAACTAATATGCCATGTGAGGTAAAGTCAAGAAAGATATTCCATTTACAAAAGTGGTTTAAAGAATAAAAATTTTAGGCATAAACTTAGCCAAGGTTATAGTGAACCTGTAATCATAAAATGACATAACATTGCTAAAAGAAAGCTAAGATGGCCACAATATATTAAAAGATGTTCTAAGGTCATTGATTGGAAGACTAAATATTGTTAAGATGTCAGTTCTGCCCAAATTAATTTACAGATTCAATGCAATCCCAAGAAAATTTCCAATCAAGTTTTTTGCAGAAATTGAAATACCAATTATCAACTTTATTTGGAAGGGGAAAATTCCTGCATAGACAAAAATATCTTAAAAAAATAGAATAAAGATGGAGGATACTCACTTCCTGACTTTAAAGCATATTACTTAGCTACAGTGGCATAAAGATAGACAGATTGACCAATGGAATTGAATTTAAAGTTCAGAAATAGACCCTCCCATCTGTGGTTAATTGATTTTTAAAAAAGATTTATTTACTTTATTAACTTTTAATTTATTCTCCCTCACTCATATGGTTATCTCATCTGTCTGCTCATTGCTTGCCTTCTCCAGAGGCACAGTGAACCAAACCCAGAACCTCCCACATGGGTAGGTGAGTAACCAATGGCCTGAGCCACATCCACTCCCTGTGGGTTGTGACATCTGCTGGTTTGTGGCATCTGCTCCTTTAGGCACCTTCTCATTGCAGCAGTTGCATTGTCTAGTCCATTGTGGTAGGTATGGCATCTAGCTCATAGCAGTGCATGTGTCATCTAGCTCATTGTGGCACCTAGGTCTCTGTGGCATCTAGCTCATTGTAGTGGGTGCAGGTCTTCTTTAGGAGGAACTGGGACCTGAACCTGGAACCTCCTATGTGGCAAGGGGCCACCCAACTGGTTGAGCCACATCCACATCTTTCAATTGATTTTTGACAAGTCTGTCAAATCCACAAGCTGGGTCAGAACAGTCTACTCAACAAATGGTGTTGGGAAAATTGAATATCTATAGGCAAAAGAAAGAAAGAGGACCGTATCTTACACCTTACACAAATAATTCAAAATGGCTAAAATACCTAAATATAAAATCTAGATCAATAAAATTCCTAGAAGAAAATGTAGAAAATGTAGAAGAAAATGCAAGGTCTGGTAGTAGGTGGTGTTTTCTTAACTATAACACCCAATTTATGAACAACAAAAGTAAAATCTATATAAATGGGGCTACCTCAAATGAGAAATTTTGCCTTTCAAATAACTTTGTAAAGACCGTGAAAAAGCAGTCTACTCAGTGGGAGAAAATATTTGCAAACATCATATCCAATAAGAGTTTGATTTTTATGTTATATAACAATATAAATTTTTTAAAAACCTCAATGATAAAAAGAAAAGCTATCCCCCCCCCAAAAAATGGGCAAAAGACCTGAATAGACATATTTCCAAAGAGGAGAAAAAATAGCCAAAAAAAAAACCCATGAAAAGATGTTCACAATACCTAGATATTAGGGTAATACAGATCAAATCTTTAATGTGAGGGTAGAGTGAGTAGCTCAGTGGTTGAGTGCCGCTTATCCATGTAAAATTGTCCCATGTTAAAGCCCCAGTACTTCCTAAAAAAAATTAAAATAAATAAATAAATAAAAACTTCAAAGAGATATCATTTCATACCCTATTTAACGGCTATTATTTTAAAACAACAAAACTAAACTAAAAAAGAAAACTACTTGTGCTGGGGAGGACATAGAGAAATAGAAACACTCTTTCATTGTTGGTGGGAATATAAAAAGGTGCATTCTCTCTGTAGGACAGTTTGATAGATCCTCAGGAAGCTAAATAGAAAACCTCCATATGATTAGGCAAATATACTACTAGGAATATATTTCAAAGAACTGAAAGCAATGACACAATTAGTCATTTCTGCATAATGTTCTTCATAGAAGCATTATGCACAATTGCTATAAAATGTGTTTCTGGAGGAGCAGATGTAGCTCAGTGGTTGAGCACCTACTTCTCATATATGAGGTCCTGGGTTCACTCCCCAGGATCTTCTAGGAAAAAAAAAATAAAGAAGTGTTCTAACTACTTCCCCAAACACACACATGGACATTATATTTATATGTACTGTTGAGTCAGAGAAGCCAGAACATAAAGTGTCCATTCATATGAAATTGTAAAATAGCCTGAACTAAAACTTGATTACAAAATTTATTCATGCACAAGAGCATGAAGGTCATGATGGTGGTGACTTTTGAAAGTGGGAGTGAATTACATGAGAGCTTGTACTTGTCTAAACTGGTTAAAGATTTGCTTGAGATCTGATAATTTTATTGTCATAAATTATATCTCCATATTAAACAAATATCAACAATGAGTCTTCAATATTTCTTGAGTACTTATTAGTTCATTCTTTCAACAAATTTATACTATGATGTATAGTATAGAAATATCTTATTAAAAATTGGCATTTCAAAGAGGGTTGATGTGGCAGTTTGAGATTATTTATGAATCCCAAAAAGAGAAAGATTATATTTGTAAACTATTCTATTCCTTGGGTGTGAAACCTTTAGATTGTATTAAATTCAAAGTTTTAAGTTTACTTGATAAAATCTGTTTGGGGCATTTGATTCAAACATTCCAGTAGGGTGTGACTCAGGTTGAGTCTCTGCCACCTTGGTGGGCTGAAATAAACAGGTACTCACACAAGAAGACACAAGAAAGAGAGAGCTCTGTCATGTTTGATCCTGAGGTCCCAGGGAGAGATGAGCCATTCATTTGCTGAAGAGAACAGAGCAGCTGAGAAGTTGAGAAGGCCCAGAAAGAAACGAGCCATATGCCAGAGACTGATATAGGAAGCACTGAGAGATCAGGCAAAGATCACCTGCTATCTTTCTTTAACACATGACAGCTGATGTTGGTATCTTAAGTTGGACTTTCCATGACCTTGGGACTGTAAGGTTTTATTCCAAATAAATAACCTTTAAAATGCCAGCAGATTTCTAGTACTTTGTATCAGCACCCCTTTGGCAGGCTAATACAATAAAAAGTACACAATTTGACTTGGTTATGACATCTTAGCAATTGAAAGAGAAGTATGGAGATGGGTCCACATTTCAAAGTAAATAGGAAAAAAATATACATGTATCTATAAATATGTACTTATATATGAAGACAATTTTAACTTCACCTAAGAAAATCATATACTACAATTTTAAATAGTCTTTATGCTTGGAGTAAATCAAACTAATCTTAGTTATGATTTAAGGTAACACAATGACCCTTTACACTTAGTCAAAGCTCCCTTCACATCACTGTTCCTTAAACTATAGATGAGGGGATTCAGTGCAGGTGTGAAAATAGTATAAAAAGTTGACACAATCTTGTCATGGTTAGCTGACTTGTAGGATTTGGGTCTCATATAAATAAAAGTGGGAGCTCCATAAGAGAGTCCCACTACAGTCAAATGAGATGAGCAAGTGGTAAAGCCTTCTTGCAGGCTTCTGTGGATTGCATGTGGAGAACAGCAAGTAGGATAAGACTATAGAATGTCAGAATCAGGGAGATTGGGATCAGGAGCATTAACACACAACAGATATACATGGCATACTCAAAAACAAATGTGTCAGCACAAGCTAAGCACAACAATGTGGGGGCCTCACAGAAAAAATGATCAATTTCATGTGATTTGCAAAATGGGAATCTCAGGGTAACAACGGCCTGCATGATCCCATCAGCAGCTCCCAGAAACCAAGACCCCAATATCATTCTCATGCATAATTGACAGCTCATGAGGACAGGATGTTGCAAAGGGTGACATACAGCCACATAGCAGTCATAGGACATGGCTGCCAGGAGGAAGCATTCTCCACCAGCCAGTGTGAGGAAGAGGAATATCTGTAATCCACAGCCAGCAGGGGAGATGGAATTCTTGCCAGTCAAGTAGTCAGCAGCCATTTTGGGCACTATGGTGAAAACCAGCATCATGTCCATAAGGGAGAGTTGGCTTAGTACATGGGTGTGTGAAGCCGGTGGTCCTAGTGAATCAGGAGGATCATGAGGGCATTGAACAGCAAAGAGATGAAGATAATTGTCCACATCATCACAAAGAGGAAGAGGTGGGTTCCTGTATCGTTAGAGTCCAAGAAGAATGAAATCTGAGGTATGATTTCCAATAAGACTGACACTGCAAATGGAAAAATAATAAGAGAGGTTATGAAGGACCTAAAAGAAATGAATAAAGGAAAATTGTGGTTTAGAGAGGGGTTATTGTTTATACATACAAAATTTTGATTTGGGGTGATAAAATCCACTTGATAGTAGAATAGTATACTATATTGTATTCCCTACAGTGAATGTAAAGTCACTGATTTGTCCATATGAACATGGTTAAAGTGGTGTATTATCTATTTTATACATGGTATCACAGTAAAATTAATAAATGGAAACAAAAGAGAATTTTTTTCTTCAAAGCCAGAGTAATATTTTCAAATTATATATTATATCATATTACTCTTCTGTTTAAAAGCTTCTATCAGCTTCTTATTAATTTGAACCAAAATTCAAAGACCTAATCATGACCTACAAGGGCCTGTATAATCTAGCTGGTGATGCCATGATTCATCATCACTGTTGTCCCTCAGTGTACTTCTTCCACTCTTGCCACCCTGAACTTCCTCTAGCTTTCCTCATTAGTTCCTCAGGACCTTTGCATGTGCTGTTTACTAGGATGAATTTTCTCTTCTTTTAGGTATTTTCATGGTTTACTTCTTTCC
>JAQZBX010093208.1:0-12180 GCA_029593785.1 Cabassous unicinctus
ACTGGTTCTAGTATGGCCAGCAGAGAAAATGATGAATCTCTTCTTTTTACTACTCAGTGGCAATCCTTATTACAATACCCACCACCCAGTCACAGGTTTATGAGCAAATTAGTGTTACCCACAGCAAAGAGAAGAAATCACCCAGATTTGAGATTTTGTTATGTGGCCAGTGTTCTCTGTGCTATCTAGAAGATTAATATAAATTTTAGATTAAAAATTCAAATTTTCCTCCTAGTCAATTAATTCTTAAAGACAAATTTACAGCTGTTGTTTGTTTGAAAATTTAACACCAGAGAAATGTCCCCAACAGCCAAAGACATATTATGAATTGTTGTAATGTGCCATTTTGCCTAGTCAGGTGGCTGAATTTCTTCATGGATCACCTTAAATTTTTAATGCTTTGGATATTAGTAATGCAATTTCATAGGATGAACACCAGTTTATGTACTTTCAGCTTATATGGTGTTGTATATTTGTGTCTGCCTGGACTTAACTTCCCAATGTCAGCTGAGTCTGACCCTGTACTCCCTGTGATAGGACTGAGGATGAGACCTGGTACCTGGACACAAAGCCAAGTACTGAGTTATCTGAAGAAGCTCTTGATATAGAGTATTCCAGAGTTAACAATTGGAGTCCAGGACAAATCACAACACAGATGTAGGGAAATTTCCCTCCAAGAACATTCTAATTCTCAGTACTCCTTTCTGAGCACCGTGGTATACAATCTTCTCACTGCCCTGTGGGAAATTAAATCTTGTTCTATGAATCTCATTTTCCTTCTCTTTGGTGTAAATGCATGTAATTTTATTGATTTTCATGTAATGTAAATTCCATCAGGGGATGATTTGGGATTGATTTGGGAGGGAAAATATAAGAAACGGAAGAGCAACCCCTAGGATTTCCATATGAGAGAAATTGAAAGATATTTAGGATTATTTTATGGTGTCCTTAAAATGCAAACCAACTATTTTGTATGTTAATTAGAATAATTGCATAAACTAAGCTGTCAATACAAAATATGCCATTTTCATTTCACAATATGGGGATTCTCTTTCATTACACTCTTTAGTTCCTCAGTGAACAGGGAAAGACATGAATAATTAAGGAGAAAATTGGCAACATTAGAAAATAAGGAGATATTTTATATTTGGTGGCTAATTGGATCTACTATTAATTTCATGTATGTTCTATTTGATAGAATATTTATGAATATATGAATCTTCATGTTTCCTAAAGGATGGTGTGTGTTTTGAGAGAAAATAGAATAATATTATCAAGATGTTTAGTGTTCTATAAAGTTGGATGGAGACCATGAAATTGACATTCTTAGGATATTGCCCCATAAAATTCCATTTCATTACAGTGGGAAAACAATTTTTGAATGTGTGTGATGACATTCAGCAAAGAAATGGATGTGTCAGCCCATCAATCACAAGGAAATGAATTCTGCCATCAATCAGAATTAGCTTTAAAACATGGTAGTTTACATGGTCTTGCATTTCTAACCCAATTTCTTACAGTGGCTAAATAACAATTCACTTAAACCTCATTTAAAGAAGGTTGAAGGAATATCAGCTTGAAAGAATAGTTACATGTCTTTAAGAGAATTTGTTTCTTACAAATTCTCATTTTATATCTCTAACCCAAATAGAAAGCACCAATCAAAAAAATAATATTAACCTATTAGAGTTCAGATTATATGGAAAGTAAAAGATAATATGGAAAGAGACACTCTGAGTGAAGCCTGTCCCCCTTCCCTGTGACCCACAAATAATCCTGTGCTTAGGAGTAGGTATGTTAGACTGGCTCCTGCAATGGATAATAAATATGGTCTCAATTCTCTCTCAGGGGTGCCTGGAGATAAAGGACATTCCCTAGAAGATGATGGCCTGTTGGAACATTCCTTCCCTTTTTGCCCAGAGCATTTTGTAACTTTCACTGGAAACTGCTTGGCCAAGTATGTACATTATTTTATAGCAGCTAGCCCAACCCTGTGGTTGCATCTGTTCTTGATGGGGATGGAGCCAAGTCCCTCACCTACATTACATGAGAGGGGTATATATGGACAACTACACTGCATTAGCTGTGGAGTATGGCCCATTGGTCATGGGGGATCAAATCTCACTAGTGAAGCTGAACTTTCTTTGACTCTTCTCTTTCTGAGTTAATATTGCTCCATCCAGTGCCTGTGAAAGATGTGTTTCCTTGATGAACCTGACATCTTCATGAACTCTTGCTCTCCTCCATGTGGAGAGATTCCTTCCTTATAGGTGGTAATTGATGCCTTGCTTCAACAGTTTGTATGTCAACTAAGCACTCCATGGCATGAAGGAGGTGTAAGGATTCATCTGTTCACTCATCCCAGGGTGATATCAGCTCCCTGGGAGGGGGGGTAATTCACTGTGGTGCTGGCCACATGAGTGCAAGTGAGATGTAAGCAATATCCATGTGAATAGTGAAATAATATGTTTTGAAAGGGGCCAGAGAGGCAGGACATGGATCATAGGAAGAGTAGGGAAATTATACTTAGGCTGCTGGGCATCTGTGCACCTCCATGACACCTGCTGACCCACACAGTGTTTCAATGGTTTCAAATTACTCCCAAGGGGAGTTTTGAGCCCTGTATAAGAAGTTCCACTAATTGAAGTTGGTTTTCAGGTCCAAAGTTAGACTCACTCAACACAGAATCATCTCAGCACTGCTTACAATGGAATCATCAAAATATTTTCCTGAAAGTTAAGTGCATTAGTTAAAAGAGATATGGACAAAAGACAGGGGAGTTTCATTGTGGCTTGTTTAGTACATCTGTTCAGCCTCAGATATCTCTTGGGGAAGCTAACTACTGACACCCTGCTGCAATGTATTTTTTGCCTGCATGGACCAGGTCAACCAATAGGATAAGGATGGAGACAAACAAATGCCAACCTTAGCCAGTAAGGCTAGGAGCATGAGAGTGATATGCCCAATTGTGGGCAATATCTCAAAAAGTAAATCTCCTGGAAGACTGTTCATTAGGTCATAACTGCCCTTCAACTGAAGACACATGGCTACATCATCCCTTTCCTGGTTAGGATGTTGATGAGACAGTCTTGCCTTGGACAGCATTGAAAGCATTAATGAAATGAGGGGGCAACTGCCTTGGGTAAGACTCTTTTATCCTTTCTATTATTCTCAGGGATATTAGTGTGTGAAGTGGTAGAAAACACCCACCGCAATGCCATGTTTTGGGGGTGGAATTAGCAGCAAATCATCAGTCATTTCCATTGAAGTGGCCTGGAAGATAGAAACCCAGCAATTGGAAGCTGTGCCAGAAAGGCCATAAAAGGAACACAAAGAACTACCAAGGAGAGACAAAAGAGGGGACAGGGCTGGCCCACCCACAAGGTAATGTGGTTTTGGATAACAAAGCAAGGTATAGACAAAGAAGAATTGGATTGATCCCTACAGATAAACTGCCAACATTATAGGACAGAAGGTGCTCCCTCTAATTAAGAAATTAAAGCCCTCTTACCCTCCATAATAGAGCAGGAGGAAGAGGACTCACATACCTGGAAAGGTTTACAATGCTGCAGAGCTGACCAACAATCCCCAGATGCAGCTCAGGAAAGAGAAACACATGGGTTTCTAAGGCCTCCTTGGGCAGGGTCCAGGATGGTAAGGAAAACAATTCTCATTGGTAAGCATGATGAATCAGACAGGAAGGATGCTCTTCAATACCTGTACCCTCATCTTATTTGATTAAAAAAGAATGCTTAGGGATGGAGCCAAGGAAATAGTGGGTCCCTGCCAAGGATTGGAAATCCTATGTCCCCATTAGGGTGGATGGGGAAAGGGGGGGATGCAAACCATCATGGGTCTCTTAGATACAGGTGCAAAAGTGGTGAAAATCCCAGGCCTCTTTAGAGAAAGCAATAAAGTGGATGACAAAAGTCATTCCTACAGTTAGTATGGTTTTGTTCATGGAGGAAACTGCAAAACTCAAAGGAGATGACTTCTGTCATAGAGAAAAGCAATAACAGACACATACTATGGATATGGGAAAACAATTCTCATGTATAATGTGGCAGTTGGAACCACTATCATAAAAGTGGAGAAACACCTCGGTAAAGTGTTTTGATCTTTGACTGGACTCCAATCAGATCTAGGTTCTTGGTTTACAGCACAAGTGACCCCACAATAGGCATACTCCCACCTGCCAACAAAGGGATGAGAGGACACTGGAACAGAAAACAAATAGCAACTGCATAAAGGTCATCAGAAAGAATTTATTGGGTGATGAAAACATCTAATGGTATTTTGCACTGAAGACTTCAATGTAAAGAAAAAAAGGTGGTAGAATGTATGTTTGGAAATATTAAGCTTTAAGAAAGTGGAGGATCAAGGAGTTCCCTGTTTAGGTTACAAATTCAAAATCCCATTCTCAATATACTCAACTGCTCTTTCTATTCTCCCACTCGAATGTACTCCCCAAGGTTGGTTTGTGGTCTGAGCTGCTGTGGTATTATGGAAAAGTCCCCCATTTCCAAATTGGAGATGAGGCAGGTCCCTTCCTAATGAAAATTGTATACTTTGAAAAGTGTACACTCTGAAAATTGGCATTCTGGTGATTGAACACTCCCTATGCGTTCAATATGTTTTCTTGTCCTTCTTTGGTGTGATTTCCAAGTTCTTGTTGGCAAGTCTCTTTGCAGTTAAGTACTCAATGTACAGAATGACAGAATGACAGATTCTGGATTCTAGGGAATTATGAAGGCAATGGAACCACAATTCTCCATGATCGATATGTTTTATTTTATTTAAATAGTTTCCTTTTTAATTCCTTTCTAAAATTTGATGGTGATATTAAATTGTGTTTTAAGAGTATTTATGAACCATAAAACTATTTCTAATGTGTGTTTATTTTTCTATGGTTGTTTTCATACTTGCCATGAACATTTATTATAATACTAAGATAATAGTTAATAATCATAGTTTTGTGTTCTAAGTGTTTGAGTTAATAATCAAAGTTATTTTCTGATTGATTCAAATCAGTTTAGAACAGCATAAAACAAAAATAGAATTCAGTCAACATATAAGATTCTCAGCAGCAATATTTATTGCTTACATATATGCAAGTACTAATCTATTGATTTAATTTCACTTCATATCACTTCTATAAGAATTCATCATTCAGTAAAGCCAGGTTACTTTATAAATCTAAATTGTTATGCATAACTTCAATAGAAAGTTTTCTTCAAAATTCTTAACTCTTTGCTGAATTGTGTGTGCTAACAGGTCAATATAAAGTATTTCATTTTGCACTATGGATTTTCTTATGTGAAATACAGCTGAAGATTTTCCTTAATTGACTTTAGGATGGTTGTTTCCTCAACATAAGACTATTAATGCTAAGGAATAAGTCATCACTAATACATGCCTTCATTCATGAAACTTATAAGAATTTAATACAATATGACTTCTCACTTTACCTACAAGTGTTGCTGTATGAGTAAAAGATTCTGTGTGGTTTTTCATGAATAACATCTCCAGCATAAATTATCTGGCCCTCCCTCCAAGAACTTCATCCTGTGGTTAAGGTTTGTCTATCAGTTGGAAACAATAGATGAAGACTCATCCATTTTCATTACATTTATATTATGGGTTCTCTCATGTTGTAAATCATCAGACCATCTACTAAACACTTTGCTATATAGGTAATATATCAATTCTCTCCAATATGAATTGTCTTAAATTGATGAAGTAAGATGACAAAAAGTTCTACAAATTAATTACAATGTGTTTGTTCAGTGTTTGGCTTTTCTTGTATGCCAAAGGTTAACACAAAGGCTGGAATCTCTTCCATATTCAAAACATTTATATTATGAGTTCTTTCATCTAATCTAAGGCCAGAATATTGAAACCTTTCCTACACATAGCATTCATAGGGTTTCTCTCCAGTGTGAGCTCTTTCATGTTGTCTCAGGACAGAACAATAAGTAAAGGCTTTCCCACATAAATGACATTCATAGGATTTCTCTCCTGTGTGATTTCTCTCATACTTTCTCAGTACAGAACATTGAGTGATGGCTTTTCCACATAGATGATATTAATCGGGTTTCTCACCAGTGTGAGCCCCCTAATGTTGTCTAAGTCTGCAAATACAGGTGAAGGCTTTCCCACATAGATGACATACATTGTGTTTCTCTCCAGTGTGAGTCTTTCCCACACAAATGACATTTATAAAACTTCTCTCTATTGTGGGATCCCTCATGTTGTCTCAAGGCAGAATATTGAGTGAAGGCTTTCCCACATAGATAGCATTCATATAGTTTCTTCCCAATGTGAATTCCATTGTATTGTGTAGGCCAGAACATTGAATAAATGATTTACCAATTAGATGACATTGATATGATTTAGTTCTATTGGAAACATGCTTTTATTGATTATAAGGTGACTGGCCACTGTGGGCTTTTCCAAATAGATTGCTGAAGTAGGGTTTCTTTCCCTTGTGAGTTACACAGGTTGAGTCACTCTGGGTCTCTGAGTAAAATCTTCTGGCAATTGACTACATGTAATAAAATTCTTTTGAGTATGAGTGTTCTGCATCTGGAAGTAGAGGAGAAACCACTAAAGTTTTCTCCATAAAAATCCATTCATATTCATATGAATTTTACACTAATCATTCAGTGATAGTCTCCAATTAAAATCTTTCCCATGGCAATTATGTAACATGTTATTCATGGGCATGCAAAGAGATATTCTCTTTTGTAGTATCCCAACTGCAGAACTCTCATCAATTTTGAAGACTTTATAATGTGTCAAAGGTTGAGCGTATGAGCCATGTTTATGTAATTATATTTTATTAATACCCAGGTTACACTCTTGTGTTCAAGTTAATTTTTCCCTAAATTCATACTATCACAGACTTTTTCTGGATTAGCACATAAAAGCAAATTACAGTTAAATGATTGAACTGACTTCCCAATTTATTCCACTCCCAAGTATCTACTTTGAAGTCCAGGCTTCACCCCCACAGAAAATACCAATGACATGATGGTAGATGTGTCTTTTCTGAAAATATGTTGCATGGATAGTATTTCTTGTTTTTTCAAATACCAGTTTCCCTGCCTAAAACAAGTGAAAAGTTACTTGCTAGACTAGCTTAGGGAGATGAAAATGTTAAAGGTATCAGGTGGCCCTATAATTGTTTCAAATATGACACTTATCTCAGAGAGAATACCAAAATAAGGGATACTCTAGGCAGTAGAAAACTTTATAAAACAGTGACAATTACAATGGATTTTCAAGGTTGAAATATAAGAAAAATTATTAAGAAGATTTTATGTTGGGGAGGTAAAGAGAGGGAAAACCACCTAAGAGGAAGACTAAGAAAAAAGCCATTAAGTTGTCATGTAAATTCAATAGTACATAAATCCCTTTCCTCAAAGCCACAGACAAATGAATATAAATTAATATGTGAACAGAACAATAACCACACCTAAGGAAAATGTCACAAATATTGAGACCTACATTTTAGAAAAATAACTCACTTAAGGAAATCTCTAGTAGATATATTCAAGGACCTACTCAATTCCTGATCAGGCTCCTCCTTTTCATGAAACACAGTTTTCTAGGGTCATCCTGAATTCAGGTTTTGGAAAAATCCAAGTCCTTCTCTCCAAAGTTCCTCTCTTGTTCCAACTTGAAATGTCCATTTGATTTGCAGACTTGGTGTTCTGGTTGTAGGGGAATGTTAATGAAATCTTGAATTCTGAGAAGCTAACAGTGTATTATCTAGTCCAGGGTAGGTGACTGATTAATTTCCTAGTCTACATAAGCAAATACCAAGAAAAGGATTGATTAAACAAAGAAAAATTATTAGGTTAGGGTTTTGAGGCCAGGAAAATGTCCAAATCAAGGCATCATCAAGGCAATACTTCCTCCCAAATACTGACATTCTGGGGTTGGCTTCTGATGACCCTTGGTCCCTAGCTTGTCACATTGCAAAACATGGCAGTGTCTTCTTTTCTCTATTCTCTTCTGGGTTTCACTGGATTCAGCTTATTTCTTCTGATGGCTCTCTCTGTGTCTGAATTTTATTTTCTTATAAAATATTCCAGTGTCAGGGTTCAGTCCTACCTGAATGACGTGGGACACATCTTATCTAAAGTAACTACATCAAAAGGCCCTCCTTACAATGGGTTTACACCCACACGAATGCAGTAGACATAAGAACAAGTTTTTCTTGGGTACATAAAACTTAAAGTCAGCAAATTCTACCCTCTGGGCACAAAAAAAGACATGTTTCTATATGCAAAATACATTCATTCCATCACAATATCTGAAAAGTTTTAGGTCGTTTAAGAAACATGCTTAGTACAAAGTCAAATCAAAATAGTTCTGGGTGTGGTCAGTCCTGGGACTAAATTCCCCTCTGTGGACTGTGAAACCTGAAAACAAGTTTTCTGCTTCCAATACACAATGGAGGGAGAGGAATAGGATAAACATTTTAATTTCCATAAGGAGAATTTTTAAAGAAAATAAGGGACCTGGGTCCCAAACAACTCCAAAGCCTTGCAAGGCATACTCAACTAAATTTCAAGGTCTAAGAGAAATCCAAGGAATGATGTTTTCTTCTCTGGTACTGAAGAAATGACAGCCCCACCCTTCCAAAATCTTGTGCAGCAGCCATGTTCTCTGAAAGCACCAGGGTGAAGGCCTCATCTTCTGAGAATACTGCAGTGGTGGCCAGATCCTCCACAATACACAGGAAGTAAGTGCCACCCTTTCAGTGGGGTGGCAGCCAGACTGTCTGAAATGATGAGGGAACAGATTTCAGACTCTCAAAACACTAGAGGAAACACTCTTCCTGTACAGTGGGGCAGCAATCCAACTGCTGGGGCAGACTCACATTTTACACACACAAGGGTGGGCCTGCTATCCCGGCCCGAGAAGATAACTTTGGTACACACCTCAACATCCATTGCTTAGCTCTTGAAGTGATTTTTCCTTCAAACTGTACCTTTTAACTAAGGCTGGCTGTAGCTCTATTCATATTGATATCACAAATAAACTATCCAGTTTTGCCTGTAACACACACAGGTCCAAACTATCAGGACTTTCCACAGATACTTCCTAGATATCAGCATTTCAAATCCTGACCTTTAAAACAGTGACAATTAGAATTCTTTGGGGACTTGCTTTACAGAAGTTCAGACTATTCCAAACAATCAATTTCTGGTTTCTTTATCCCCAGGAGTTCACTTCCTAGCTTATCCCATTCCTCTCAAATATTACTATAAGCTTACAGGGAAAACAGGCTGCACTTTCCACACTAAGCTGCCTTAGGTTGAGAGTTAATCACTCTCAAAGTCCACTTTCTATCCAAAATCATCAGAATTCAATTACGTTAAGTTTTCTGCCAATTTCAGAAAAAGATCACCATTCTTCCAGTTTCTGATAATACAGTCATTTCCTTCAAAGTCTTCATCAGATGAATATTTAGAATCCATATTTCTACCAATGGTCTCTTCAATGCAAAGTAGGTCTTTTCTTTCAAGCAACACACAATTCTTCCAGCCTCTATCCATTACCCAATTCCAAAGCTTCTTCTACATTTTTCTTATTTGCAATAGCAGCACCCCAGTATCCTGGTTCCATAATTCATTTTAGTTTCTTTGATGGCTTCCACAAATACCATGAACTGGGTTGACTGAAAAAATGGAAGTTTATTAGCTTATGGTTTTGAAGCTATGAAAACGCTTAAATCTAGGCATCATCAAGGGAACACTTTCTCCCCAAGAGTGTGGTGTTCTGGAGCTGGCTACTGGTGACCCTTGGTCCATAGCTTGTCACATGACAAGGCACAAGTTGGCATCTCCTGGTCTCTTTATTCTCTTTTGGATTTCATTGATTTCCTTTCTTACTTCATAGGGTTTCTTCACTGTCTGAATTTTATTCTCTTATACAGGACTCCAGTAATAGCATTAAGAACCATCCTGACTAAAGTGCAACACCTTAATCAAAGTAACCTCATCAAATGGTCCTACATTAAATGGTTTCATATGAAAAGGAATTGAATAGATTTAAGAACATGCTTTTCTGAGGTACATATTGTTTTTAACAACTACAATGACTAAAGAAGCATAAGGTAAACATTGAAGGTCAGCCAATGAAAAAATATCTGGAAGACAGAATATTGACAATTCTTCATCATCAAAGGGTTAACTCGACCTCCTGCCCAAATACAGTGAGGACTTCTAGTTATTGATGCCCTAGTTCAAAGACATACTGCAGAACCCTCCATATTTTCAAATAAGGAGAAATTCTGTTTCCACAAAATTTCATTATTTTCAAAAAGAATCCAACAACATAAGTTCCTGCAAAACATATTATTATAACCCAAATTCACATGAATCCCCTAAAGCATAATAATTATTAAGGACATATACACTGTACTTATTCATTCTTTCAAAAATATGCACTGAATTCCCAACACTGCTATGAGTGTTGCACATTGAGTAGAAGAAAAACACAAAATTTGTGTGCAGGATGATTACATTCTAGTGGGGTGGAAACTAGATATAAATAGTAAATTAAAAAAAGGATTTCTTATAGGTAGTTGTACATGTTATAAAATAATACGAAATATATTATACATAGAAAGTATAAAAATAAAATGAAAAATATAAAACAATATTGACAAGCAATTCTTTTGGATCTTAAGAAAATAGAGAAATTCATAGACGATAAGTAAGTTTCAGAGACTCATTCACTTAGAACAAGTGACAGGTATTCTCTGGCATCACATCTCTGAATAGTGTTCTCTTGGATGTGTCCAGCAGGGGCCAATCTTCCTGGGTGAAGTCTATAATTAGATCTTTCATGTTTACTAACTCCTAAAAACATCATGGACATTCAGGTTCAGAGAGGTCCATCTCTACAATTGTCCAGAGTAGAATGTTTGAGAGCAGCACGGAGGAAGTGGTGACTGTTTACAGAAAGCTCAAACTGAGTTAGAGTTTCAAGTCAGATCATTCTCAGTGCTGAAAGATTATCTGCATTTCACACACAGAAACACATACACTTACTGAATATTTAAAATTCTATTATAAGGGGGATTGTGGGAAGATAGCAATGGACTAACACACAGCTGAATGCTGTCACAAAAACAATGGAGAAAGAGACAAAATCTGTCCCAGGGACCTGCTTTGTGTGTCAGAAGAACAGAACTGTGCTACACAACTCCCAGGAGGGTGGAGTACTGATAGTCAAAGAAGCCAAAATGACAAATGTGAGTTACCATGCCTCTGTGGTGGCCAGGAAAGTCTCTCCCCCCACCCTAAGATATTAATCTAAGATAAAACACCAGGTGCACTGCAGCTCAATGAGAGGGGAACAGACATCTTCCTCCCTGTAGCTGTTTCAAGGGAAATAGAAGGGGAGGTCAGTGTGCTTTTCTTCAGTGGATTCAGCCAGCAGACACTGCTTTGAATTTCCAATCTCAAGATTCAACATAGGAACACAGGGAAGCCAAGACTGAAACACCTCCGTGGAAAGGTATGCTTACTAGCACCATCTCCTGGCAGGTATGGAAATTGCATGGATAAAAAGTATTCCTGCTTTCTGTATCCAGACCCTGGGAGACAATATTTGCCTCACTAGTGAGTCATTGGTCTGATTTTAAAAACTTAAGCTGAGCAATTTTAAAGACTGAGAATAAGTTGAATCAAATATCAAAGAAGAGATGTGAAAAAAATAATAGGCAAGAGAGAAAAATTGGCCCTCACAGTAAATTCACCCACATATTCATATGCCTAGACATCAGCAAAAAATTACAAGCCATACTAGGAAACAGGAAGAAATGGCCCAGGCAAAAGAACAAACCAAATATCCTAAAGAGATACAAAATTTAAGGCAATTAATCAGTGATAACCACACAACATTCCTAAATCACTTCAAAGAATTTAAAGAAAATATGTTTAAAGAAATAAAGGATATTAAGAAGACACTGGGAGAGCATAAAGGACAATTTGAAAACCTGCAAAGAAAAGTAACAGACATTATGGGAATGAAAGACATGATGGATGAGATTAAACATACCTCAGTGCTACATCTACTCTCCAGTTCATTGGACTCACCCAGGACAACTAACAAGAAGGTGAGGATGGACAACCACCACACCAAGGAACCAAGAGAGTC